>JUFY01029096.1:0-18017 GCA_001855655.1 Leptopilina clavipes | reverse complement strand
TTATTTGATATAAATAAAATTTATTTGATACAAATAAATATTTATTTGATAATAGTCAAGTAATTCATTATTTGAATCAAATAAATTTTTTTTTCAGTGTAAAAAATTTTTTTAAAACAATTTAGATTTTTGATGAAGAAAAATTGAAAAAATCGCCTTTTTTGTTCCATAATTGCCCTGTTTGACGGAGTAATTAATGAAAATATTCTCATAAAATCTCCAGCCATATTGTATCCAATTTTATCGATAATTAAAAACATCTTTAAAGAATTTTCCATAAAAAAAAGAAGAAAAGGAAAAAAGAAAAAACCAAAATGAAAATCCTTTGACAATTTGATATTTAAAATCCAAAGAAAAAGATATGTCATTTCATAGACATGATAATAATTTGTCTCTGAAAGAGTTGTAATATATGAGAAAGTAGTAAATGCACAAGACTTCTCGCAATACATTTTTTTTGCTATAATAAAGCTTGAAGAAAATCAGAAAGGATAGAAAATGAAGACAGCGAAAGGAGAGGGGGGAGGGTGTATATCTAGAGAAGAGTATAACCTCGAAATGTCACCTTCGCCGCCTCACGAAATTCTAGTCTCTATTCCAGTGGACTCGTAGAACATCCTTCTCTCTCTCTCTCTCTCTCTCTCTCTCTCTCTCTCTCTCTCTCTCTCTCTCTATTCTTTTGCCAAGAGAGAAATAGTTCCAAAAAAAGGAAGAAGAAAAAAGTATAGAGGATAGTGGACTATCGGTGTCGAAAAACGTTCCAGATTTCTTTCATCTTGATGAGCCGCTCTTGTTTGCCGAAATTGTGTCTGTGTGAGTCTGTGTGTGGATAAAAAAAAGAGAGACAGAGATGGAAATGATTTTTCGATTTTCCTAACCAAGCGCAGATGAGCTATACAAATCAGTTAAATCTACCTACTTGGCAAAATGAAAGCCATTCTTATTTCCTCCCTTTTCTGAAAACGATCAAAGCCGGAAGGTGTCTTGCACTTTGTTAAGGGAGAAAGAGAGAATGAGAAAGAGAGAGAGAGAGTAAACGATATACTATTCCTTTTGATAAAAAATTTGTCTTGTAAATTTCAAAAAAAAAGAAATAGAGAAAAATTAAAATAGAAAAAAAATTCAGAGAAAATTAAAAAAAGGGAGGGGGGAAGATTTAATAAGTCTTAAAAATTTCCTCATAATTAAGAAATTTATATTAGAAGCACTTTAATTTCAACGCTCAGCTATATATTCTTCTCCGAAAAATGATTAAATGAAGAAGATTAAGAACTGAAGACTTTTAATTTTGAATCGCTCTAACTTTCCAGACATTGAGATTTGAAAGGGGGTACATTTTTTAAAGCCGCAGAGTATATGAAAGAGAAAATTTCAAATTAATCTTACAGAGGTTTGAATTAAAATTTTTTCGTCTAATTTAAATGCAAAAGAGAAATATAATTTTAGTTTTTAGAAATTCATAGAAAAGAAGAAATTTCAGGAAAAACATTTTTTTTTCTTTCTTTTTTTTTCTCGTAAATTATTTTAAGTCTCTAAATAAATATTATTCTCTTACCCCCTCCCCCTCACATTCAAAGGAAAATAACACGAAATAAAATATACAATTAGAATAAAATAATATTCAATATATTCAATTGGATATATTATATATTCAATATATTCTAATATTCAATTAGAATAAAAAAAAATTATATTCGCAAAAGAATATGGAAAAGAATGAGAAATTTGTAAAAAAAAATCAAGGCATTCAAAATTGTAATTTGTAAGTGACGAAAATTGATTACATGAAAATTTTAAATTCTGTTAAAAAATTCACTGCCTTTGAAAATATTAAACACTAGGGTAAATTTTGTAAGTGTTGGGAAATAAACGAGCTGTGAAATTTGAAGGCGCTACTGAAACATTAAACGTTCAAATTTTACAAGCGCTGGAAATATAAACGAATTTGAAATTTTGTAATAAACACATCAAACTCAACTTTTGGTAAATTCTATATTTTTGTTTTTTTGTTTTTTTTATTTTTGAGAAAGAAAGAAAATAGAAAAATAATGTTTTCAACATAAATTATTCCGTTTTTCGATTCGAAGAAATTAACAAAAAAGATTAAAAGTAAACAAAAGAACAATAAAAAGAAGAGTAAGTAAATAATAAAAATTAGGAATTATTTTATGCATTAGCAGTGGTACAAATCACATTTAGTCAGTCAAAAATATTTGGCAATTTTTTTTAATTTACTCTAAGAAGTAATAGTCAATTTTAGTTTTAATACTTTTAATTCGGTTCATTTAGTACCAATAGTATAAGGGAATTTTAGTCATAAACATTTAAATTCTTGAAATTTAATCACAGTAGTGTAAGTCAAATTTTGGTCAGACAAAAACTTTTAGAATACTTCCAATTTACTGACATTTTCGGTCAGACAAAATACATCTAAATTCTGATAATTTTGGCGCAGTAGTATAAATCGATTTTCGTATGACGAAATCCTTTCAAGTTCTTGTAATTTACTGTGGCAGTAGTATGAGTCAATTTTAGTCAGACTAATTGTTCTAGAATTAAATTTTAGTCAAACGAAACTATTCCTAAATTTTTTTTATTTAGTAGAATTTAATTTAAGTAGAATAAGTCAATTTTAGTACGACAAAAAAATTTCTAACTTCGATTGATTGAGTATCAGTTGTAAAAGTCAATTTCAGTCAGGCAAAATAACAAAAAAATATTAAAATTCTTCAAATTTGGGCGCAGTAGAATAAGTAAAATTTTGGTCAGACAAAGATTATTCGAATTCTTCTAATTTAAAGTCAGTAGAAAAATTCCTCTTTAGTCAGACAAAATACTTTCAAATTCTGATAATTTAGTCCCAGTTGTATATTTAAGAGTAGTAGAAGTCAATTGCAGTCAGGCAAAAGTAAAAAGCAAAACCAATTTCTTGGAATTTAGTCGCAGTAGTAAAAGTCAATTTCAGTCAGGCAAAAGTACAAAGCAAAACCAATTTCTTGGAATTTAGTCGCAATAGTAGAAGTCAATTGCAGTCAGGCAAAAGTAAAAAGCAAAACCAATTTCTTGAAATTTAGTTGCAGTAGTATAAGTCAAATTTCAGTCAGACAAAATACTTTTAAATTCTAGTAATTTAGTCTTAGTTCGTATAAATTAAATTTGGGTCAGACAAATTCCTTTTAAATTCTTGTAATTTACTGTAAGTAACTTATTCGAATTCTTGTAATTTATTATTATCAGTAGAAAAATTCATTTTTATTCCGCCGAAATACTTCCAATTTCTAATAATTTTATAGTAATAGTATATAATTCAATTTTTGACCGACAAAACACTGCAAATTTCTTGTAATTTAGTCGCAGTGGTATAAATTAATTTTAGTCAGACGAAACTCTTAAATTCTTTTAATTCACTGCCAGTAGTATGAGTAAATTTTGTTCAGACAAATACTTCTTGAATTCTTGTAATTTACTCTCTCAGTGTAAAAGTTCAATTTTAGTCAGACAAAATACTTCCAAATTTTTGGAATTTAAAATCAGTAGTATGAGTCAATTTTGTTCAGAAAAATACTTCTTGAATTCTTGTAATTTACTCTCTCAGTGTAAAAGTTCAATTTTAGTCAGACAAAATACTTCCAAATTTTTGGAATTTAAACTCAGTAGTATGAATCAATTTTGTTTAGACAAATACTTCTTGAATTCTTGTAATTTACTCTCTCAGTGGAAAAGTTCAATTTTAATGAGACAAAATACTTCTAAATTTTTGGAATTTAAACTCAGTACACTGAAAAAAATTTATTTGGTTCAAATAAAGAATTACTTGTCTATTATCAAATAAATATTTACTTGAACCAAATAATTTTTATTTAAATCAAATAAACTGTAATTGAATCAATAATTTCTGTATTTGAGTCAAATACCATTTAATTGACTCAAATAAAATTTATTTGATACAAATAAATATTTATTTGATAATAGACAAGCAATCGGTTATTTGAATCAAATAATTTTTTTTTCAGTGTAGTATGAGTCAATTATGGTCAGTCAATTGTTGATTAATTAAAGTTTACAATTAAGTAATTAACTATAATAATAAAAATAATAAAAATAATAATAGTAAATAATATTAAAATATCATTATAAATAAATAATTATAACTTGAATAAATAAGTTAATTTTACATAGAATAAAATTTTTAATTTTGACTATATTTTGAAATTGCGTAAATAATAATTGTCCAAATAATACCTAATAATAAATTTTTGGAAATGGGAGGCAAAATTTTCAATTTTCCGCACTGTTATGAGTGCCAATGCATAGTAAATATAATACTTCAATGAACTAATGTATATTTCGCATGTGTTCACGCGAGACCGAGAGAAAGAGAGAGAGAGAGAGAGTTTTATGACCACTATCGAGTCGAATGACTATTTCCACGCAATATGTGTTACATGACCACAATCCAATTGTTGAACTGATGGGATATAATATATTTGCAATGTTACGTGAAAAGTCCTATTCTGATTTGGTTCCCTCACCTTTCATATTCTGAACTTTAAAACGTTAATAAATAATTAATTCACACAAATGTGTACTACCTATATAATATAAATGCGGAGGAAAAAACACAAAATGCACAGATTTTTTTTTCTAATTCTATCAAAAATTTACTCACCAATTTCAGCCACGCATTTGTCGTTAAAATTTGATTTTTTTCATCCTGCAAAAACAGAAAAAAAAGTTCATGTAAATAATAATGGAAAATATTTATTAATTCATCTACACTAAATACTGAAGTTCAAAAAAAAATAAATAAATAAATAGTGAAATAAATTTTTTGATTTGAAAAAAGAAATTGAAACTAATTTTTGCATTTTTAAATTGTAAAATAATTTTTACAGAATAAAATAAGTTGAATTACAATTATGTGGTTGTAATTAAAAAATTAATTTAAATTTGCAATAATTATACATACATTATCATTATATGCATTAATTATATAAAAATAATTCATGTAAAAAATTATTTTTATAATTGATCTGAATATAATTTAAAAAAAATTAAATATGTATAATTTTATCAATTTATTTTCGTTTATCTCTCTGCTGCAAGTTCGTACACAGATTAAATAAACAAATAGAAATAAATAAATATGATATATGTAACATAAAAAATTAAAAATAGTTTTATTTTCAATTGTTATAATTGCAGGAAAAAAATTTTTATCATAATTGTATGAAAATATTATTAATGGAATGTGTAATTTAATTGTAATTATTGTAAGTGATTATTGTAAGTGAATTATATGGAAAGGAATATAAACAGAAATCGGATAATTTTATAAACTCACCACATCGATGATTTGCTGCAAGGTGATGCCAAATTTTACTTCAAGAGGTTCACTTTCGTTAGCAACCGGTCTCTCTAGGGTGTTATAATTCGCCAGAAGATGATTCAGCAAAGTTCTCTCGTATTTTCCGCCAAGACATTCTGCAATAATAAGGCAAAAAAATCACATTATTAACAATAAACCAAAACTTGTTCCAAAAAAAAAAACAATGTCAAAATAGATTCCATTGAAAAAAATCTGACTAACAAAAAAATACTAATATCCTAAAATTTTTTTTTTTTTAATAATTCTAAACTATTTCTGAAATATTTAAAAAACCAAAAATTAAAGTATTATCAAATTTTTTTTGAAATATTTTATTCCTAATATTTTTCATATAGAATTTAATGAATACAATAGGAACACATTATACGTTCATATATATACGTATAAGATTTCATATTCCGGAATAAAATTCAAATCAATTTCGTTTGCGAAAAAAAAAAATTTTTCAAATATTTTTCCTCAAGGATAAGTTCAAAAATTTATCCATTATTCATAAAGTATTTATGTGTTTACGAAAGTGTTAAAGTAAAGCAACCCACAAACGTGAGGTGAATTTGCTGAATCATCAGAATAGTTTAAATTGCTGTTGCATATAACATGTATATATATATATATATATTGCTTAAAGTCATTTCAACATTTACTCGAGTTTATTCTACATATAAATATATATATGTATAAATCATAAAGTGCATTTATAACAAAATCAGTTTAATAATTTACAAAATACTGTCAAAAAAATAATACATCCATTAAATTTTCACTTATTTCCCAAAAAATACTAAAATAGAAAATACAGATAAAAATCCCCCTCAAAAAAAAGTCTGTAATTTTTATATTAAATTTTATATTATGTTAATTGAAATATATATTTCTATACATCTGTCGAACTTCAATTAAATAGTTTTTCAACTTCTCGAATATATATATATATATATATTTTTCTGAATATATATATATATATATATATATATATATTCAGAAAAATTCTCAGTATTATTAAAATATTAATCTCACAACACGTAATACGAAACTTTTTTCTGAAGATGAGTTTCTCACTTTAATTTCTCCCAACAAGATTTCACATCTTCGACTAACCGTAAAATTAAAAACTTTTTTCCGTAATAACTTTTGAAGTGGAATACACTGCAAAGAAAGTTGCTTTGAGATAAGAAATAAAAAAAAAAAAATTCTTAAATCACAGAAAAGGGAAATGATTTTATTAAAATCAAATAAATTACTTTGACTTGTAGTCATCCTTGGAAACATTTTTTTTCTATTTTACCTGCGTAGAGTTGAAAATTATTTTAAAGAGATACTTTTGCAGAAATTGTACATGTAAAAATTTACAGTTCATCAAATAACAAATCTACTATTTATTATATAATAATAACAATAATAATATTAATAATAATAATAATAATATAATATAGAAATTATTATTATTATTATTATTATTATTATTATTATTATTATTGTTATTATATTATTATTATTATTATTATTATTATTATTATTATTATTATTATTATTATTGTTATTATTATTATTATTATTATTATTATTATTACTATTATTATAATTACATGTACTATAATGTTGTTTATTAAAGGGTAATGAAAAAAATATGCAGAACAATTACATCACAAAAAATAAACATGTACTATAATAATAACAATTTCTATAATAATATTATTATTATTATTGTTGTTTTATTATTATTATCATTATTATTACCATTATTATTATTCTTGTTAACAATGTACTAAAAATTAAATACAATATAACCACTTTCGGTTTTATTGAATTTGAATTTCGCGCCAATGTAACTCGGGGGATTCCCGTCCAGATGTCACGAGAACTCGCTCGTAAACGAGATGGAAAAGGCAGAGTATAAGACTCACTGGCTCGAGGAGATGTTATGGTGCAATAAAAACTGCAACGCATCTTATTATATTCTTATTGGTTATTTTTAACTTATCTTGTTGGAATATAGAACCGTTGCATTTTATTTCTATATAATACAATCGAACTGAAGAATCTAGACAAGACAATAATATAATAATATTATAATAATACAATAATAATATAAAAATTATTATTATTGTACTATTAATCATAGTTTGTAATAATAATAAAAATATTATTATTGTTAATATAAGTATTTATCGTTATAATAATAAATAAACGTAATATAATATCAACGAGTCATTGATTCTTATACCCTGGCGAGTTCTATCTCGTTTGCGAGCGAGTTTTCATGCCATATAGGCGGAAATTTACGCAGAATAAAACTGGCGCGAAATTTCAATTTGAATAAAAAGAGAAAAATTTTTTTTTCATTTAAATGTAATAAAAAAAAGTCAAAATTGTACTGACAATATATTTTGACTAATTTATCGCACACATTATGCGTGCTATAATTGTGTCATCAGGTAAATAATTACTTTAGAAAAAATAAAGATTTTAGTTAAGAGTTTGAGATAACGTCTATAGAATTGATGTCATTGCCATTTATCTCAATTTCCTAGCCTCCAAGTCTCATACCCTCAAATCCATTCGACCTGACAACTAACGCCATTCGCTTGTGACACTCCATTCGCATTGTCCTTCAAGAAATGCAGTTAGGTGAAAGGAATTCGCTATCATAGTGGAAGACGCATCTTCCACTCTTGTGAAACGAACGTTTTCATCTTCATTAGCTTAGAAGTTGGAGGGAAATTAAAAAAAGAAAAAAAAACCTGAACTCACTTTTACTGCGTATCATAATTTTAAATTTACAATATTAAAACTGTAATTATTATTAAAAATCCACGGATCACGTTAATCGCATCAAAACAATAAAAATCACTCCTTTTTTATATCCTGTAATATTTTATTTTTCTTCTAGTACTAAAATTTGAATTTCCGGCATTTTTTTACTTGTCCGACTGGAACTGTCTGACCAAACAGGAATTTTACTACTGAATTCTTTATTTTCAGAATATTTTACATTCCTGAAGAAAGCTAGTCTTCTACTACTGAATCCTAAAAAATACCTGAATTTTAATCACCCTGTGCAAAAAAATTGTCTCTCTTTTCTACTAAAAACAATTTTGTTTGTATTTTTACAGCCTTGCCTAAAGGAATATACATTTGTACTACTGAATTCTTTAATTCTAGAATTTATATACGCATCGTCTGACTTGAATCGTCTTGTCTGACTAGAAATTGACTTATACTACTGAATTCTTCGTTTCTTACAATTTTTTACATTCTGTCTGACAGAAGTTAGTCCTCTACTACTGAAATTAGACCACAATTGAAAATCAAATCTTAGAATTGGCAAACCTGGGTCAATATTGGCTCAATATTTGAACATTGGGTCAAACCAATGTCTAGCCAGTATTGAATCAGTATTAAGCCGAATCTTGGACCAATACTGGCAATAAGAGTCAGTACTAAATTCAATCGAATCTTGGGCTAATATTGGCTATAAGAAATTCAGAATTAGTACAAATTTTAGCCTAATATTGGGCTAATACTGGCTAAAAGAATTATACCAAAAATTAGTCAAATCCTGGTCCAATACTGGCAAAAAAAATTAGTCCAAAGTTTAGCCAAATTTTGATCCAATATTGACTGTAAGAATTAATTCAAAATTTAGCCAAATCTTGGGTCAATACTGGCAAGAAAAATTAGTTCAAAGTTCAGCCGAATGTGGATCCAATATTGACTGTAAGAATTAATTCAAAATTTAGCTTAATCTTGGGCTAATACTGGCTAAAAGAATTAGTCCAAAATTTAGCCGAATCTTAAGTCAGTACTGTCTATAAGAATTAATTCAAAATTTAGCCAAATCTCGAACCAATACTAACTATAAGAATTATTTCAAAATTTAGCCGAATCTTGGGTCAATATTGGTTATAAAAATTAGTACAAAATTTAGCCCAATCTTGGGCCATTACTAGCCAAAATTTAGTATTTAGTATTTACAGCTTTTACACTTTCAATATTCATAAATTACAACATTGCCATTATTTAACCAGTTTTTTTTCGAACCAGTGCTTAGCCAGTATTGAATCAGTATTCCCACAGCTTATATATAAGAATTATGAAGAAAATTGACTTATACTACTGAATTCTTCGTTTCTTACAATTTTTTACATTCTGTCTGACAGAAATTAGTCCTCTACTACTGAAATTAGTCCACAATTGAAAATCAAATCTCAGAATTGGCAAACCTGGGTCAATATTGGCTCAATCTTGGCATAATTTCTGTCAGCTTCAATATCACGCCACTCGTATTTTTCCTATTTTATTTTTCTTTTCGCAGTGAATACACGAGGAAAATTAATACTCAACGAAAATTAATAAATCATGAAATTTAATTCGCCACTAGAAAAGAACAATATCTAAGATGCATTGCGTTATCAGTAACTGTTCTGAATGAGGTGGCGAGTGTCATTTTCGCAGTCAAGTTGACTCTGCGCAGCTTACGGTGACCGACACCGCACGTTTAGTTCCGACCGACATATGAATGGCAAGGTTTACAAATACGTGTGTGTGTGCAACCGCATACACAAACACACATCGTACTTGCAACGACGCAAGCGCAACCAAAGGGATTGTAGGTGGGTAAATAGAAAGCTCGAACAAACCAAATCTTCCGAGAGGGAGAAAACAAAGAGATGATGGCAAGAAATGGCTGAAATAGAAAGAGAAGAAGAGAGAGTGAACTTCATCTGTATACCGGGAAAAACTGGTTTATCCATTGGAAACCAATTTTTTTTTCCTTCAGCAACGAATCGTAACAAAGAGAGAAAGAGAGATACCCTTTCTGAAAAAGTATAGAAAACAAAAAAAAAAAAAAAAAAAAAACTGAAAAGCATTCCGGGAGAGGCTGAAATACATTCAATGGAGTTCAAATTCAAATACCGCTTAGAAAGGGTCAATAGTGAAGAGCATATAGGAATTTTTTTTGGTAATTTTATTATGTTCCTGCGGAAGAAGCGACCACTTTGAATGTATTTTTTAACCTCCCTGCATACGTGTGTAATTTTCAACCTGGCGCTAGTCGGGGCCAGAGAACAAAGACCTATTTCCGACCCATTACGATCCTTGCCCTGACAGAGCCAGGTCAAGCCTATTTCTCAATTTTAAAAATACCAGTACGTGTGTAGTCTTTAACCTGGCGCTGGTCGGGGCCAGAAAACAAAGACCTATTTCAGACCCATTACGATCCTTGCCCTGACAGAGCCAGATCAAGCCTATGTTTCAATTTTAAAAATACCGAATCTGGGCCTAATCTGGTTTGAATCGAATTTCCCTGAAAGGGCCAGGTCAGGTCTAGTGTAAAAACTTAAAAATACCAGACCTGGGCCCAATTTGTTTTGAAACGAACTACCCTGACAGGGCCAGATCAGGCCTAGTGTAGAAATTTTACTCAAACTCTAACCGAGGTCAAGAAAATGAAACACCTCACAAGACAAAGACATTTTTTTGTACAGATTTTACAATCTGGCTTCGACCTGGGCCAGATTTGGCGAGGCATTTCAGAACAGACTGGAGCCAGGTTTTAGCCATTTCTCACAGATATATTTTAATCCTAAAAAGAAATTAAACATACTGTGTTTGGCCCAACATACTTTGGGCCAAACATGGCCCAAAGTTGGTTTGAAACTTCTTACCCGATCTGGACCAGGTCTAGCCCCGATTGGAGCCAGATTATACTCCTTTTTGTGGCTCCGATCGAGTAAGGCGTATCATTTTCCCATTATTTAAGGGAAATTTTCCAAAATGGAAATTTTCTACAAAATTTCTACAAGGGTAGAATTAAGGCTCAAACTGGGAAAGCTGTCGAGGCGCTAGTCAGATTTAGAATTTTAGTGATTAATTTTCCAGAATTCAAAAAAGGTAAAAGATTATTTGCGTTTCTTTCGTAAGAAGAGGAGTAATGTTGAATATAACTGTGAACAATTATTTAAAAAAAAACCTTTATAAGTCTACAATTGTTTTGTTTCATACATGAAATTTTGATTATTCCCATTCTTCTCTTTACGGCGAGTTAGTTGAATTCGTTGAAAATTGAGATGAAAATGAGTTTACAGCTACGTTGGAAAATAGAAAGATATATTATCTTTTAAAGATAAGAGCAATTTTTTATTTTTCTTGAACTTTGGACGAAATGAATGCAATTTACACTCATTGTTAGTGCTTTCACTGAAGGGAAACACTTTTGCTCTTCGTAATTGCTTACTACATAATTCAAAAACATTCATATATATATATAGCTCTGCAAAACTCAACTTAAAGTGTACGATAACAAGGAAAGTTAAGAATGTCCTCTAACATATTTATAAATATACTTAAACAACCAATTTTCGTTTTGATTGGGGTAATTTCAAATTTTCTAATCTTAAAATTTTTAAATTTAAAAATTTTCCAATTTTAAATTAAAAAATTTTTTTTCATTCAAGAAAGTTCACATTAAAGTTAAAAGCAGAAGAAATTTAAAGAAATGAAAAATTATTCTTAATTTAAAAAGTGAAAGTATATATTTTTCCCTCTGTGAAATATACTATTCGTACTTACATGACTATTTGGTTTGTTTTATTAATTTTCACCTATTAAGTTATTCATGAACTTTAGGTGAACGTTCCACCGCACGGCTTTTCCCGATGTCAAGTTGAATTAATGTCTGACCTAAACATTTCTCTTCCACTTGGAAACTCGGAAACGCTGCAGTAGAAAAGTCAATCTCCAGTCCAACTGTGAGAGTCTTTATTGAATGTTTTCTACGTCGATAAAGTAGAAATAGAAGAAGAGAAAGTTCAGAAACAATTTTGTCAATTTAAATGCAATTTTAGATCGATTTCGTGTTATGCGTGTCCTAAATATTGTTTAAGAGTTTGTCCTATATATTTAAAATTGAATTTTAAGGAGGGCTATTTAGGAAACTGGAAAAAACTAGTCTGACCCCTGCTAAAGCCATGTTTCAATTTTTCAAATGGATCTTTATCAAGAAATTTGTCAGAAAGTATGAAAACTAGCCTGGCCCTGGATGAAGCCCTGTTTGAAATTGGGCTTTATTAAGAGGCTTTCCTGTAAACAAGGAAAACTAGTCTAGAATGCTCTAGCCCTTGCTAGAGCCCTATTTGTAAATGAGCTTTGGTTAACCAAAGACAACCAAAGACTAGAAAAACAAGTCTAAACTATCCTGGCCCTTGCTAGAGCCCTCTTTGCAATTTAACTTTAACGAGGATTTTGCCAGAAACTAGGAAAACTGGTTTAGCCTGTCATGGACTTTTCTAGAGCCCTATTTTAAAATGGGTTTTAACGAGAACTTTACCAAAGACTATAAATACAATTCTAGCCTATCCTGGCCCTTGACAGAGCCCTAATTGAAAAAGAACTTTAAAGAGGGTTTTACCAGGTAAGAAAACTAATCTATCCTATCCTGGCCCTTTACTACAGCTCTCTTTGCAATTTGAGTTTAACGAGGACTTTGCTAGAAACAAGGAAAACTAGTTTAGCCCGTTCTGGCTCATTCCAGAGCCCTATTTGTAAATGGTCTTTAAATGGAACTTTACCAAAGACTATAAAAACAATTCTAGCCTATCCTGGCCCTTGATTGAGCCCTAATTGGAAAGAAACTTTAAAGAGGGTTTTGCAGAAAGTAGGAAAATTAGTCTATCCTATCCTGGCCCTTGATAGAGCCCTATTTGAAAAAGAACTTTAAAGAAGGTTTTGCCAGAAAGTAGGGAAAACAAGTCTATCCTGCCCTCGTTAAAGCTCAATTTAAAATTGTCCTTTAACGGAGGCTTTTCCATAAACTAGGAAAACTAGTCTAGTCCAATCTAGCCCTGCCATTATTAAAACTATTGAATATAGGATTTTAACAGGGGCTTTTCCAAAAACTAGAAAAACTGTTCTGGTCCTTTCTAAAGCCCTCTTTCGATCAGTTTTCTAACAAGGTTGTAAGAGAAAATGGAAAACCTAGTTTCAACCCTGCTAGAGCCCTTTTTTCAATAGAACAATATATTTATTCAAATATCGTCCAAATTTAAAAATTCTGGAATGCAATTTGAGGACCAAAAGATTGGAAATTAAAATGAGACAAAGAAGCTTGTAGTAATCAATTATCTAAGACAACTTGAGAATATATATATCTATATAAACTACGTTTGTGAATTCGATCACTAGCCAGGTGGATTAGAGAAGGTTTCAAGCTTTCGAGCCGCAACAAGTTGCGGTGACAAAGCGCTTTAGCATTTCAGGTTCACTGGTCCCATTTACTATTTCGATTAATGCTATATTTGTATCCGGTTTTCAGAATCGTACCCGTTATTTGTAATACTCACACCAACAAATTATACCATAAGTCAATGTACTTTTGTCAGAATATATTCCCTTTCCAAACGTTCATAAAATTTTTTTCTTTTAATTTTCATGTCCGTTAAACTATTTTTCCTTCGAATATTCCTAAGAGAATTTTTAACGTCCGATAATTGCGCAAGTAACATATTCTTGACAGTAATGAGCCAGTATTGGTATTTACAGTATGGATTTACAGTATTTACAGCTTCCACACTTCCAATATTAGCAAATTACTACAGCGTCATTATCAAACCAGTTGTTCTTTTTTCGAACCAATGTCTAGCCAGTATTGAATCAGTATTAGGCCGAATCTTGGACTAATACTGGCAATAAGAGTTAGTACTAAATTCAATCGAATTTTGGGCCAATATTGGCTATAAGAAATTCAGAATTACAACAAATTTTAGCCTAATATTGGGCCAATACTGGCTAAAAGAATTATTCCAGAATTTAACAAAACCTTGGTCCAATACTGGCAAAAAAAATTAGTCCAAAGTTTAGCCAAATTTTGATCCAATATCGACTGTAAGAATTAATTCAAAATTTTGCCAAATCTTGGGCTAATAATGGCTAAAAGAATTAGTCAAAAATTTAGCCGAATCTTAAGCCAGTACTGTCTGTAAGAATTAATTCAAAATTTAGCCAAATCTTGGACCAATAATAACTATAAGAATTATTTCAGAATTTAGCCGAATCTTGGGCCAATATTGGCTATAAAAATTAGTACAAAATTTACCCCAATCTTGGGCCAATACTAGCCAAAATTTATTATTTAGTATTTACAGCTTTTACATTTTCAATATTCGTAAATTACAACATTGCCATTATTGAACCAGTTTATTTTTTCGAACCAGTCCTTAGCCAGTATTCAATTAACATATTTGAATGTAAGAAAAAATTTCCAGCTGTGGAATTTATTTTACAGTGGAATTTTATCTTTTAATTTGCCTAACCAGCGCCAGGTTAAAGAACTTCTGTGAAAAAATGATCGATTTTAAAATTTTTCACTACTTGAATTAATATATCTGCGAGTAGATAAACAATTGCAACTCTGGAAATTATTTTAGAAAGAAAATATTCAATTTGCCAAACCAGCGCCAGGTTTGGCCCTTTGAATACGAATTGGCACCTTTATTTTGTTTAATATTGAAAGTAAGGTGAGAAAAATGATTAAAATTTCTTTTTTAAAGTTGCCTTCATAGCGCCCGGTTATGTTTCCTCTTTTTGTAATTTCCTGACCGATTAATTAAACCTCTCTCTCTCTCTCTCTCTCTCTATTTTCTTCGCAAATAACAGAAAAAAAGAACATTTTGTGTCAATAAATAATTTTACTTGCTGAGAAAGTGAAGAGGACGGAATTTTTTGATAAATAAAAGAGGAGAATTAGAGACTTTATTGTTTACTGACACGTAGCAAACATTATATTATATATATATAGACGGAGCTGCAAGATTTTAATATCCTGATAAAATATATAGTGTGCGTTAGGTTATTCATTATTATTATTATCATTATTATTATTCTGTTTCTCCTCATATATATATTGATTAAATCGATCCGTTTTGAAATGAGAGTTTCAGAAATAATTCAGTTGGAATTTCGGAGTAAATCAACTAAAGGGAAGATATGCACATTCAGTGCAGTAGAATGGAACCAGCCATTACATTTTGACCAACTATTATATTGAAACCATTCATTTAAATACCATTCGTCGTTTACATGGCAACTGTGTTCCTTCGATTTCTCTCCAATTTCTCTCTCACCCACAATAGTTAATCTAACACTACTGCATCGTACTATAAGAATTAAAATTTTAAACTGTAATTTCTTCTCTAAAACTATAGTTTTACTGTTCTCACAACTTATGAACTAATCAAAATTTTCAAAATTTGTAAAATTCATTTACATCGATTTGGATTTTTGTCAACTAACGAGTGATGAAAATTCGATTGGGCTAGTATTGGACAAAGATGTCAGCATTGACCAAGCTCAATGCCAAACCATTGTAGAATATTTAAATTCAAAAGTTTTCATTGGTTTCTTAGCAACCTTGGCTCAATACTGGCTATGGTAGTTACTCCAAAGTTTAGCCTAATCTTGGGCCAATATTGACAATAAAAGTTAGTGCAAAGTTTGATCAAATATTAGGCCAATATTGGTTGTAAATTGTTCAAAATTTATCTTAATCTCGGGCCAACACTGGCAATGAGAGTTTGTACAAAATTTAGCCAAAGATTGGGCCAATAATGGCATTAATAATTAGAACAAAGTTTAGTCTAACCTTGGACAAATACAGCTAAAAGATTTAGTTCAGAATTTAACCATACCTTGGTCCAATACTGGCAAAAGAAATTAGTCCAAAATTTAGCCAAATTTTGATCCAATATTGGCTGTAAGAATTAATTCAAAATTTAGCCAAATTTTGATCCAATATTGGCTGTAAGAATTAATTCAAAATTCAGCCAAATCTTGGGCCAATACTGGCTAAAAGAATTATTCCAAAATTTAGTCAAATCCTGGGCCAATACTGGCTAAATGATTTATTCCAAAGTTTAGGCAAATCTTGGGCCAATACTGGCTAGAAGATTTATTCCAAAATTTAGGCAAATCCTGGTTCAATACTGACTAAAAGAATTAGTTCAGAATTTAACCATACCTTGGTCCAATACTGGCAAAAAAAATTGGTCCAAAGTTTAGTCAAATTTTAATACAATATTGGCTGTAAGAATTAATTCAAAATTCAGCCAAATCTTGGGCCAATACTAGCTAAAAGAATTATTTCAAAATTTAGTCAAATCCTGGGCCAATATTGGCTAAAAGATTTATTCCAAAGTTTAGATAAATCTTGGGTTAATACTGACTAAAAAATTATTCCAAAATTTAGGCAAATCTTGGTCCAATACTGACTAAAAGAATTAGTCCAAAATTTACACAAATCTTGGGCTAATATTGGCAAGTAAGTATTGGTCCATTATTCAGCCAATTTTCCACCAAATAGATCCAATTTACTATCAAAATAAATGCCACTTCAATACGTCAATCTATAAAATGCACTATAATGCATCTTTGCGCAAAAGATTTATTAAAAAAAAAAGTTTAAGAAACTTTTTAAAAGAAATTTTAAAAGTAGAAGTTTCAATTTTTTCTGAATTGTTGTGTATTGAACTGACATTGTGATAAATTGCTTTGAACTATAAAAGTAGCTGCATAGATATATATATTTATATATATGTATATGTATATCTAAACGAAAGGTATATAAAAGGTTGTTTATACATGAATTTTAATAAGCATTCTCAACGTGCCAGAGTCCACTTGATTCACATTTACTGTTCAAGTTATTGCTGCATTAAGTCAGAAACACGTTTTAAGTGACTACAATTTCATAGCAATATTATATAAGTTTTCTGCGCTAGTATGACCCGCTGTAATATTTAATTAATTATTTCATAAAAGTTGCAAAACATCTCATGAAACCTTTTCAGTTTCGTTTAATCTATATATTTATAGATACTAAATAAATAGTGAACATTTTCAAGAACATTAAAATCCACTTGCACTATATTTTTTAATTTTAGATATATTTTTAATGGAATATATATTTTTTAAATTGTTTAAAATATTTCTGTAATTAAATATATATTTTTAATTAATGCTCACAAAGTTCAGAACGTTCAAATGAACGAAATTTGTTTCTTCCTTCTTCAAATTACAATTTTATTATAGCAATATTGCTTAAAATATAAAAAAATAAATTATAAACTTATTTAATTTTTAATTCACGTTTTTACTTTTAATTCAAGTTAATAATTATTTTAAATATTTTTATCAGAAAAGGATTTCGTTCATTTGGACGTTCTAAACTTTTGGCTCATTTTAATTACTAAAAATGTGTTTTAAGTGAAATATATTTTTAATCATTAAAAATATGTTTTCAGTAAAACATAATTTAATTATTAAAAATGTGTTTTAGGTAAAATATGTTAAATAGTTAAATTATTTTAAAAAAATATGTTTCCAGTAGAAGGAAAAGTTTCCGCATTTTATATTTTAAATAAGAGCTGTATTGTTACAGAGAGGGGAATTGGTTATAAAAAAAAGAATTACCATCTTTGTTGGAAGACTTGGATTGTAAAATTCAAACGAACGCAACTGGAAAACTACATTCTGTCTCAATGAGCTTAAAATGTTCACTATCAACTCAAAAGTTTAAGTCCCGTATCGTCTCCAATTAATTGTCTCTCTTAAAATACTAATCGATTTTAAAATA
>JUFY01029092.1:0-11254 GCA_001855655.1 Leptopilina clavipes | reverse complement strand
ACTTGCACAAATTTCACAATCTCGTTATAGTCTTTGCCATAAGTGAAATTATTATTTAAATTTATTATTTATTGTTTAATCTTATACATTTAATATATTTTATATTTAAAATATATATAATATTTTAAATACGTATATTTAATATTATATATTAATTATTAATTATTAATTTTTTCAACTAATACTGGGAAAAAATTAATTTGATTCAAATAATGAATTACTTGACTATTATCAAATAAATATTTTTTTGTATCAAATAAATTTTATTTGAGTCAATTAAATGATATTTGATTCAAATACAAAAATTATTGATTCAATTACAGTTTATTTTTTTTTTAATGAAAATTATTTGGTTCATTTTAAGTAAATATTTATTTGATAATAGACAAGTAATCCATTATTTGAATCAAATAAATTTTTTTTCAGTGTAGGAATTGAAATATTAATTTTTGTATTTAAATATGAAATTGGGTCAATAATTTCTCAATTTAAATCAAATTGAGTCAAATAAAATTTATTTGAAATAAATATTTATTTGATAATACGATAATAGTCAAGTAATCGGTTATTCTAATGAAATAAATGTTTTATGCAGTATATAGAAACAAGGTTCTTTTAAGAGGAGTAATAAATTTTTCTCTAAATCGATCACAAATGGTTATAATGAGCCATAAAAGTAAAATTTCCCATTAGAAAATATTTTTGTATAATATATAATATTTTAGAGCTGTGTGATTAATTTTCAATTCTCACTTAAACGTTTATGTATATTAAAAAACGAATGCAGATAAGACCGAGGCGAAACTTTGTTGAAAAAAGGAGTGCCTTATGTAACTTCCACAACAGAACTGCGATTCATTAACGACTCTTAATGAATTCAACTTTACTATTATCTTCGTTTTCCATCAATAATATTACATTTTTATTTTAGATTAAAAATCCATCAAAAAAGTGTTTTATACACCCAGAGAAATGTTTTACTTGAATCAAATATAATTTATTTGAGTTAAATAAAAGTATATTTGTCTCAGAGCCTACTAAAGTATTTATTTGTTTTAAATAAAAAAATTTATTTGACAGAAATAAAAATTTTGTTTGAACCAAATATTTATTTGTTTTGAATAAAAAATGTATTTGACAGAAATAAAAATTTTGTTTGAACCAAATAAATTTTTATTTGACCCAAATAAAATTTATTTGGAACAAATAAATAGTTTAGTAGGCTCTGAGTGAAATATGTCTTTTTTCTAGGTGTATTTAAAGCATGTTTGGTTCAATTCTAGTTCAATATTCTTCTTCAATTTTTTTCAATTCTTTAATTTTTTTCAATTCTTCAATTTTCTTAAATTCTTTAATTTTCTACAATTTTATTCAATTTTCTTCAATTTTCTTTAATTCTAATTCTTGAAATTCAATTTTATAAAATTAGTTTGCAAAATTACTTTACAAATTGATTTTGAATTTCCACTTCTTAAGGAAAAGAGTATGAAGACAATATTTCAAAAATGAAATTAATAAATTTATAAAGTTTCGATTAGTTGGCTTTTGACTAATTTTGGAAGAAAAAGATATTTGAAATGTTACAAACATTATAAATCACTATTTCGAATTTCGGTGAGTGGAATATACAAAGAATAGGCTCATTATACTTTTCAGTCCCTCACCTTTCATGACCCTATAATATACCTTGTAAAGAGTCGCCTTTTGATAACTATAGAAGTTATCATTTTGATTCGTAATTTAACGAGTCAACTATTTCCCCTATTTTCCAGTCTCAAAGAATTATTTTCTCTGGCAGGATGATAATTCCTTTAGTAATTCATACGTTCCATAATTGATACACTTTTCTTTAATTATTCCTTTTATTATAATTAACATCAGATTGACATTATACCTACACTAAAAAACAGTTTTAGTTGTTTCAAATAACCGATTATTTGTCCATTATCAAATAAATATTTATTTGAATTAAATAATTTTTTATTTAAATCAAATAAACAGAAATTAAATTAATAATTTCTGTATTTGAATCAAATATAGTTGATTCAAATTTAGTTGATACAAATAAATATTTATTTGAATTAAATAATTTTTCATTTAAATATAAAATAAATTGAATTGAATTGAATTAATAATTTCTGTTTTTGAATAAAATGTATAGTTGAATCAAATTTAGTTGATACAAATTTATTTGATAATACACCCAGAGAAATCTTTTATTTGAATGAAATAGAATTTATTTGAGTTAAATAAAAATATATTTGTCTCAGAGCCTACTAAACTATTTATTTGGTTTAAATAAAAATTTTATTTGACACAAATAAAATTTTTACTTGTTCCAAATTATTTAAATCAAATAAAATTTATTTGTTCCAAATAAATTGTTTAGTAGGCTCTGATTCAAATATATCTTTTTTCTGGGTGTAGTATAAAGTAATTCATTAGTCGAATCAAATAAATTTTTTTAAGTTAATTAATTCCTTAAGTCAATTAATATCTTTATAGCTATTATACAAATAGTATTGTTTTAATAGTACGCTGAAAAAAAGAAAATTTATTTGATTCAAATATTGGATTACTTGACTATCGAATAAATTTTATATGAGTCAATTAAATTGTATTTGCATCAAATACAGAAATTGATTCAATTACAGTTTATTTTATTTAAATAAGAAAAAATCATTTGGTCCAAGTATAAATATTAATTTGACATCGTTTATTCGATGCAAATAAATTTTTTCTACTGAATTATTTTATTATTTTTTGTACATTTGTAAATACGATGTTTGTATAATCCGAATTGTAGAATCAATTTTCCCTGTTATGGAAAATTGGAAAACTATTTTTTTCTTTTTTTATCTGTGAAAGATCGGTCGAGGGTATTTGTCGAAGGTTACAATAGGACTAGATCACCTTAGGTTTTTAGCATCTCACTTATAACTCGACTCTCTTCCATAAAGGGGAAAAAATGCAAGGACAAAACTCAATATCCGTAAATGCAGTCCCACTTAAGTTGTGTACGACAGCCATAATATAATTGAAAAAGCCCGCTAAGGATCTTTCCATTCCACGCATGATGAAACAAAGACAAGAACGCGAGGTCGTAATGGTGCTTATAATCCATAGACTTTTCATTCTCGACGGATGCATCGTTTTACTCTATTAGATATTCTATGCCAATAAACAAGGAAATCAAAATTATACCATCTTCACATATTATTACAAATTCCCTCACTCGAAACAATTTTCACATATATTGCATCTTGGAAACAATTTTTTTTTTCTGTTTTTTTTTCATTTGAAAAAAAAAAAATGATTGGCACATTTTCTATACCGAGAAATATGGTATATAAATTATACAAAGAAATAATCAAAGAAGAAGAAAATTAAATTCTTGTGAATGTCCCTCAAAATTTATCATAATTAAAAATTTGAGGGACATTCTACAAATTGCGTAATATTTAATTCAAAGAGGGAATCCAATTTTATATTTTTAATCCCAATTAGATTTTAATTAGAATTGGTATTAAAATAACTGATTCTTTTAAAAAATTGAAGTAATTTTATTTTTTTAATCCCAATTAAAATTTTAATCAAAATCGGTATTAAAATAATTGAATCTATTTAAAAGTAGAAAATAAAAATTTATTTATCGATTCAAAAACCGATGTTTATTATCAAATAAATATTAATTGCACCAAATAATTTTCAGTTAATTTTAATAAAATGTAATTGAAACAATAATTTCTGTATTTTAATGAAATATTATTTAATTGACTTGAATAAAAATTTCATACACATATAAACATTTATTTGATAATAGTCGAGTAATATTTTTTAATTAATAAAATTTTTTATTAATATTAATTAATATTAATTAATTTTATTATTTAATTATATATTATTAATTAAACTATTATCAAATAAATATTTATTTGTCTCATCGATTAAATGGTATTTGCTTCAAATACAGAAATTGATTCAAAAAATAAATATTAATAAATATTAATATTAAATATTAATAAATTTTTTTCAGAGTAGTAATGATAAATAATGATCTATATTCCAAACTATTATTGTTGTAAATTTAAAATGACTTTAAAAATATAAAATAATAAAAGTAAAAGAATCTATATAAGAAATTAACCCAATTTGCTAGTGATTTTATCGATTTGTTTTTTTTTACAATTATAACTTTTCCATGTGTGTGTGTGTGTGTTTAACCTAAACGTTGTAAAAATTCTATTATTATTTTTATTTTTTACAAATTCACTCTGTGTATATAGTAGCAAGTTTCGCAACTTCGCGGAAATAATTTTGAAACTATTTTCCTACTGATCGCGATAAGAATTGATTGATTGAAAGAGGTATTTAGCGAGCATTTATACACACTATATATACATATATGCAATTACGCTTAAATTGCAGACGATCAATGAAAATAGTGATAATTGCAATTTAAATTTCTCACTCTTATTTCGTAACATAAAATTTATTATAAAATTCCTTTGTTTTCTTTGGAAAAGATTTCAATTTTTTTTATTTTTTTTTATTAATTCAGAGAGAGAGAGAGAGAGAGAGAGAGAGAGAGAGAAAGAAAGAGAGAGAAAACAAAATTGTGTAATTAAAATCTATTTTCAGTAATGCTAATCAAGTACTTTCATTCTTAATTATTTATAATATTATTGTTTTTAAATATAGTAAATAATAATTAAGATAATTTATCATGTAATAATAAAAAATAAAATAAAATAACTTAATATTTAATAATTAATATTTAATAATAAATAATGAATTAAATAATTTACCATTAAATAATAAATTAATAAATAAAATAACTTACCATTTAGTAGTCTTAATTCTCTACACGAAAAACAAAACAAAACAAAGTAAAACCAAAACTGTATGGAATTTCTCTCAATTTTTTAACTATTTCCGCAGTAAATTATACTATACATCGGAAGTAAATTTTACTAATTTTACTAAAATTTATTTTGTAAATAGTAAAAATTGACAAATGCGCAAAAATTTCAGACAGTTTATAGTTTTTAATTTGTAAATTAGTATAAAAGTTACTTTATAATTTTTTCAGTGTAATTTTGAATTTGTCACTTTTGACTAATGGAATAGGATCGATACGTTTATTTAATACTTTAATAGTAAACGTTTTCGACTAATTTTTAGTCAATAATTACTAATATGTTAGTAGAAAACTATCAATTCATTTCGTACAACGACTCATTATATTAGTAAACTTTACTATAAATAAATAAATTAGAATTTTTTTACTAACAATTAGAAACTATAGTAACTATTAGTATCTGTTAGTAAATATAAATAAATGTTATAGTAACTATTAGTAACTGATAGTAAATATTATTAACCATTAATAACTGTTGGTAACTATTAGTAACTATTAGTATATGTTAGTAACTATTAGTAACTGTTAATAAATATCTAAATAATTAGATAAAACAATTTTTGACTAATGTGAAGAAAATAGATTTAATTTTGAAAGGGTTCCTTAGTATTTAATTTATAATATGTGGGCGCGGTTGGTAGATTTCGCACTTAACATGGAAAGTGGCGAGGACAATGAAAAAGAGAAAGAGAGAGAGAGAGAGAGAGAAAAAGAATTTCGCGCGCTCTAAAGTTATCGCAAATGTTTTAAAAGTGTCACTAATATGCTTTTAATGGATAAACCAAAGGCGTGTGGATTATGTAGGCCAGTTTATTAAGCGCGCTCTCGGCTGCGCTTTGTGATGCAGATATGTAATACCACACACATATATATAATACAATATATATATACATATGAGTTTTAAATAATAAGTGCACATGCGCATTTGGCCACGTGCTCGAAAGTCGGCTGCACTGGGCAAAATGTAAATGTTCATACGATTCATATTGGAATGCATATATGTAAACAAAGAAACCGCGACGGGTACCAATCGCGAATACATACACCGACAATACAATGGAAAATTTACATTTTTCTTTTCATTACAGAGAGCAAATTCGTATATATATAAAAAACAAAAGGTCGACGATTCTCATCCTTCATTAATGATTTCATACAAAAAATGTGCTCATTATCAATATATTGTCACGTTCAATGACACTTTCAATCATTGAATATTACTTTTTTTTCCATATGAGAAAATGACACACATTTTTCAAATCTCCAATTAAATTTAAAATTTAGAAAATCGGAATATACATAATTTAAAAATGAAAAACAGAAGAAAGTGGGAAAAATTTGTTTGAAATCTATAAAATTATCTTGTTTCAGTGGCAGGTGCCAGGTAATTTAATTAGGCAAGATTTTTACGTTTATTGGCTGATTAGTGGCAGGTGCCAGGTAATTTAATTAGGCAAGATTTTTACGTTTATTGGCTGATTAGTCACGTGACGTTTTTTTGACACAATGCCAAGTGATTCCTCAAGTTACATTTTTGGCTCGTGGCCAAAAGTCTGTCAAACAAAAGCGCAATTCTAAAGAAAGGCATATCTTTTTAGCGTTTAGTGTAAAAGTTGCTCAAATATATTTATACAAACGAGAGAGTAAATTTTTATTTAGAATTGTCAGTTAAAAAATAGAGCACAATATATAGAGCAAAGTTGGGATATTTTTTTTTAAACGAAAAATACACACCTAAAGGAGTATTTTTTATAAAAGGAAAAATAAATACAAAAAAATAAATTAATTAAAATATATATAATACTTCTTAAAAAAAGGAAGTAAGAAGGTAAGTAAGTAAGCAAAAAAGTAAGAAAAAAAGGAGTAATTTTTATAAAAAGGAAAAATAAATCAGGGTGTCCAGCGGTCTGGGAAATTAGGGAAAAGTCAGGGAATTTGAGCAATAGTCAGGGAACTTTGTTTAAAATGTCCAAAAATAATTTTTTTTATGGATTTTAAAAATTAAAAAATTTTTTACAAAAAAAGTAGAAGGGAGGTCAGAAAAAAGTCAGGGAATTTTTTTCTTCACTTTCGCTGGACACCCTGTAAATACAAACAAATTAATAAATTTACTTTAAAAAAAATTTGGAGAAAAGAGCGAAACAAGCTCAAAATGATTTTTTGAATTTTTATATTTGAGACTCGAGAAAAATTTATAATACTCTTATTTAGAAATTATAATAACTGATTTATCAGTAAAGTAGCGTTTTGAAATTAAAAAAAAAAATAAATAAAAATTACCATAAGAAAATTGGGACCATTTTTATTTTTTTATTTCTTCTTAAAAGGCGTGAACCCAATATACAACAAAGATGCATAATGTATAGAATTGTGTTTGCATTTGCATCCGAATGACATTCTCTTTCCGGACTCAACTGAGTTTGGTTCGACACGCTTTAATTTGATTATATAGAATTGAATAAGGGGAACAAATATTTTAGGGTACAATAAATATTAATACATACTATAGAAATGAAATATTTTCCGGCTTTTGCCCTTCTTTTATTAACATTAAAAGTCTCTATATTTCTTATATATATATTTTTTTTTCCTTATATGTTATTATTATATATTTCTTATCTGCGGAAAAAAATTTTACAAAATATAATTTAAATTTTTACAATAATTTAAAATTAAAAAATTATATTTAATTTCTGTATTACATTTTATAGAAAATAAATATCAAATAATATCGCGAACATAAATTATATATGCCGTTTATTTTATATCAGTGGTGGTGATAGATTTGCATTTCGCAAACATTTAACAATCGCACGCTTCTTTTATTATTTTTAAAATTGCGTTCTAATAAAAAGTTAAGTCGTAATTTTATTTTCTCTTCTTTGATTTTTAGCAAATTAAATTCTTATCTTCTTTCGTCCAATTGATCAAATTTATCCAGAGAGCTTTCAAATAATCGCTTTAAATTATTAATTTTATAAACATTTTTCCAGTGGAAAAAATTATTTCTAATTATATTTCTAATTATTTCTAATTAGGTATAGAAACATATAAATAAATTATAATTATATTTGTCTATAATAATCTATGATTTATATTAATTAAATATGTATATTTATAATTAAAAAGTTCAAAAATATTTTTAATTATATATTATTATTATTACTATTATTATTACTGCTTTTTAATTATATTTATAATATAACTAAATGTATAGTATTAATTTACGTAATTAAATAGTATTAAACGCAAATTAAAAAATCTGACTTTCCAGGGAATCGAACTCGAGTCCTGATGTACCAAAGTTCAACAACCTAACCATTACTCTACGCTCGTACTCAACTAATAAAGTTCTAGAATAACTACAGAACTGTTAAAATATTGCACAATTTATCTTTCAGAATTAACTTTTTTCTCCCCTTTTTAATAAATTTCTTTAATTAAAAATTTTTTAAAATTAAAAATTAAAAAAAAAAAACTTAAAAATTTTTTTTAATATTTTAATTCGAATATCGATAGTTGAAAACATTTCCAAGGCATAATTATGGTTTTTAATTTAAATAAAATTAAAATAAATCTTGTATTTAAAATTATTATCAGAAAATGATAATTTAATTGTGTAAAATAATTTAGGGCGCGGCCCTGTTTTCATGGTCGGGGAAAAGAGTATATAGAAAACCGTTTTAGGAGACATTTTGCAACCAGCCTCGCCTCTCGACAAAGAAAACCAAAGTTTACTTTAGATAACGTTGGACTCGTGTTGCACGCCTCTATATAGCCAAACACAGATTTCGAGCGTACGGCTTTGTTTAAAATCGCTGAGTAAGATCCAGATATTACAATGCAACGCTAGTTGAAACGATAAGGAGACGAATAGTTGAAAAAAAAGAAATCATAACTAATAACTCGGAAACGAAAACATTGCACTATGATAACAAAACTGAATTTTTTTTTCTATTTTATTTTCCTCTAAAACTGAACTCGATAAAAAATAAAAATAAAAAATAAAATAAAATAAAAATACATTTAATTATAATTATAATTATAAAATTATTATTATAAAATTATAAAATTATAATTATAATTAAATGTAATGTAAAAAAAATAGTTTTTACTATTAAAAAACAAAAATCTAAACTGTCTAGAATTTCTGTTAATTTTTACTATTTTTAGAATTAATTTTACTAAAATTTACTTTGAAAATAGTAAACTTCGCTACGAATATAGTAAAAACTACACAAAAATTTCAGACAGTTTAGCTTTTATACTATGAATGTACACGGAAAAGAATGTAAAGTAACTTTTACTATTTATAAAGCAAAACTGGAACTGTCTGGAATTTCTGCACATTTTTGTCACTTTTTACTATTTCTGAAGTAAATTTTACTACGTTTGATTAATAAAACTTACTTTGGAAATAGTATAAAATTTATTCCGGAGTAAATTTTACTACGTCCGAAGTGAATTTTACTATAATTTTAGTATTAAAACTTACTTTGGAAGTAGTAAATCTTATTCCGGAGTAAATTTTACTATACGTCCGAATTAAATTTGACTAATTTTACTAAAATTTACTCTTGGAAATATAGTAAAAATTGACATAGAAATGTGCAGAAATTCCGGACAGTTGCAATTTTACTTTTTGTGAATAGTAAAAGTTACATTATATTTTTCTTCCTCTTCAGTAAAAGTAACTTTATTCATTTTTTCCATGTATATAATTGTGTCGGTTCAAGTTTTCACAAAATCTATAGAAATTTAGTTATTCTAAAATATTATATCAATGTATACAAAAAAGAAGAAATAAATCTTCGTTGTGTGAACTGAAAAAATGTCCATGCCCTACTTAAAGCAGAGAGGCAATCTGCCCAAGTGGAGAATATCCCCCCATGAATTCTAAATTCTATGCCCCTAATATTTCTCACATGTCACATTCCAATGATCCGAGGACCCCTGAGTCTGGGCTACTCCCACACACGTATATATATATTTTTTTGAACCCTTACAGTTTTCTTTTTCTCGATATCGGAACGTGTTGGTTCATGAAAAAAAAAAACAAAAACAAGAAAGCTGCGGTTGGTCGAAAGCGACCATCATCTATTTGACGTGTTAGCTATTTGACCCTGGAGGTTAGACGATGTGGTACATAATGTAACGACCGCGCAGTAAAAATGTACAGGGCCTCATTGTGTGTGCACCATTAATACTTGAAATAATAATTTAAGTAAAAAATAATTGTCTCATAAAAAAGAAGAAGAGGCGAAAGAAAAAAAAGAAGAAGAAGAAGTGAACAAAGACCGTTAAATGAGAAATGCTGTTTTAATTTTCTAAAAAGACTGCGTAACTATATAATACATATTCGAACTTTATATCTATATATAACGTATATTCTTCCTATAAACAGAAACGCTTCTCCTAAGGGGCTCGCGATCTAAAAATAACCAATTTCGCATCTGCACCTCGTTGACAGTGACAGTTTCAATGCAAACTTTGACCCAACTGGGCAGAAATGATGAGAAAAAAAAAGATCCACGATTAACGAATCGTTTTTTATTTTTATTTCCAACATTTTGTAACTTTTAAAGCGCAATAATTCACCAAAGGGAAAAATTTGACGCGTAACAGGGGAAAAAAATTATATAAACCAAATCTACTATTTTTTCTTGTATTAGTCCAATTTTTAGGTTTTTCTAATAAATAGTTTGTTACACGGAGAAAAATGGATATTCAAAAATAGATATTTAAAAAAAATATATTAACGCTTAATATTTAGATATTTAATTTTAATATCAAGATATTAACCTTTGAATATTAAAGCTTAATATGCGTAGGTTAATATCTAGATATTAAAATTAAATATCTAGATATTAAGCGTTAATATATTTTTTTAAATATCTATTTTTGAATATCCATTTTTCTCTGTGTAAAGATGAATACAAATTTCTCAAATTCATTCTGATTCAATTCACAATATCAATTCTCATTCTATTCCCAGTTATTCAAGAGATGTCATTCGATCGAATTTCCCTCGATGGAGGTTTCAGTGACACAGTTAAGAAGGGAGTTAAGAAGGGATAGTAAAGAACTCAGTTAATAACCCAAGCAGCACGTAATATTAACTTAAAGTGAAGGGAATATTCCATTGAATATTCGGAATATTCCGTTGAATATTCAGAATATTCCATTGAATATTCGGAATATTCCATTGAATATTCGGGATATTCCATTGAATATTCGGAATATTCTGTTGAATATTCGTAATATTCCGTTGAATATTCGTAATATTCCGTTGAATATTCGTAATATTCTGTTGAATATTCTGAATATTCCGTT
>JUFY01029090.1:0-12386 GCA_001855655.1 Leptopilina clavipes | reverse complement strand
ATAGATTTTAATTTCCTTTGGCTTATTTTAAAACTTATTTTTAAATCATCATTACGACTTCAAATTTTATACAATATAGAAAAAAGTTGTCAATATGTTTTGTAATAAAAAAATACTAAAGTTTTGTAGAAAGAAACTTATTTTAAAAAATTAAAAATGTTTACTTTATTTATTTGGAAATTAAATTTTATTTTTAATTTTTAAACCTGTCTTCAATTGATCAAAAAATTTCAAAAAAAATTTTTTTTTAAGGCCATGTGGGAGGAAAAGTGGTTTCAGGATTTACTTCTCATTTCCACACGGTTAAATATTTTGAGTCCATCTTTGGAGAGATTATAGTTGAGAGTATCCCTGAGGGTGCTCTTCTCACTTTTTAACATTTTTTTCATAAACAACTCTAAAATAATCAATTAAAAATGTAACATTTCGACATTTCTTAAGCACGAACTATAATTACAGAGACTGGCAAAGTGACAAATTGATATATCTGTGTGCGTGTGTGTGAGTGCGGAAGAAAGTGGCGCAAAATGCGAGGCGGTAGCCACTAAACCAAGTACGTAGATCTCTACGTATGTGACTTTGGCGGGAAATATTTAAAATTAGAGTACAATTCATTTGATTATTTATTTCATTATTATCCGTATTATTTAATACTAAAATAATAATACTAATATTAGAAACCATTTTTTATTATTTTGACAATTATTATATTATGATTAGTAGTATTTCTTATTATTATCTTTATAATAATAATAAAAACTATAATAATTACAAAAATTACATTATAATAAAAATAGTAATTATTTATTATTGTTGTTATTATTATTATTAATTTGGTTCATTTATACGTTCAATAGGGTATATTCCTTTTTTTAAAAAAGTAATTGCGATGAAATTTGTTTCCTTGGCACCATAAACACGATATATGTAAAGTTACACGATGAAAAAGACTTTACCTCTACTTTTGATAGAACTAAAACTTGCAGATGAAAAAAATGAAAGTGAATAGTTTTAGGCACAAACTATTATTACTCCATTCTTCATTATATGCAAGAGTTTCAGTAAATAATATTTGTGTCAAGTAATGAAAAAAAACTTTAATACCAATAACTAACATGAATATAACCTAAAAGAATTGTAGGCACCTGAGGAATATTGACATGAAAAAATTTTCAATTTTCTCATTTGCTCAACTTAGCAAGGAAGTTTGATTACTGGCTGCGAACAAAACTGTGCATTCCTTTTGAAAAAAAATTACGCCTTATGTTGTCTTTTGACACTGGAACAAAAAACTGTCGAATTTTCTTATTTCTAGAAAAACCTTATTTTTCCCGTCATTATAAATTAAAGCTGATTCTTTCACAATTTTGAAAAGAAGTTTGATTCCTTGCAACAAATAAAATCGTATATTCTTTTTTTAAAAGAAGTAATTGCTTTCGATTTTGACTGCTTACCCAGGAAAAAGAAATTGTCAAATATTGTCAAATTTTCTTATTGAAAATTTGTCTTGAAATTTCCCGTGATTTTAAATTAAAGCCGATATTTTTGTTTCCGTAATTACAAATTCTAGCCGATATTTGTGCAATTTTTCAAAGAAGACTGATTCGTCGCTACGAACAAAACTGTATATTTATGTTTTTTCAAAAGTATTTGCTTTTGATTTCAACTTTTGACAATCCAACGTAAGAATTCTCAAATTCTGTCTTATTTACGATATCTTTTTTTTTTCATTCCGTTATTACAATTTTTAAAGGAAAATTGACCTATTTTGCCGTATTTTCAAATTTCTATTCTTTTGTGAATAGAATATGAATTCATTTCAGTATACGAATTTTCTTTAATGAATCAGTGGAAATTAAGAAAATTCGTCTACTGAATTGAAATTAGTTAAATATTCACTATCTCTGATTTCAAGTGTAGTAAATTTTAAAAATGCAATTCAAAATATTTATAAAGTTTTTACAATTATCAATTCAAAAATTCCGCCATGAAAACTTCAAGGTCGTGAAAATTCGCCTCGTTCAAGCGCTCGCCCAAAAATTTGGAAGTGTGCAAGCGCCTTTAAATAAATGAAAGGGCACATGCCATTCCAAAGCCTCAAAAGCCTTCCAAAGCCTTATCAAAAGGGCGCGAGAATTCAAAATTCAATAAAATGTCTTTGGAAAGTTATGCGCACTTCCCTTTAATTAAGAGTTCTGCTTAGAGCCGTAACTAGTTCATTGTGCGCCTCTCATGCTGTCTGATCTTCGATAAGTTAATTTCCCATAAGTTAATTTTTCTCTATCCTGAACCCCTTCAACCAAAAAAAACTAGTCATTAGACATGCGCGTAATTGGGCCAAGATGGCTGACCCAAATGTAAATAAATTAACACAACCTCTGTAAACATTATCTACATAAATCTTTTGAAATTTACCGCCATGCGCAATGGGTTACTGCGCAACAATTTCTCCTCTCGCGACTAGGGCAAAGGCCCCATCCTAGTTACGGTCCTGGTTATAATATCTGGGATTTACACATATATACATTTATATATATATATATTTTTTTTTTTAATATTAAATTATACATTAATAATGAATTATTATTGATATAAATTAAGAATTATTTATTTTTCTGTAATCTACAAATAAGCGCGCTCTACATTCATTAATCGACATTAATCGCTGTTAACGTTCATGGTGCATCGCGATTGTGTTAATCGTGCGAACTACAGTGTTTATGCAAATGGCGAAAGCATAAACAAACACTTTTTAATATTTATTTTATCATATTTTAAAATATTGAGAAAAAGTGAAACTTATATTGTGTAAAAGTATTATACTTTAATACTGAGGAGTTAAAGGAAATCTTCAAATAAGAAGCCAAAAATGGGGAAGAAATTAAGAATATCAGACAAACGGAAATCTAAGAGTTTTGTCGCTCGTAAGCGGAAAGTTTATAAATTTAGGGTTTTTAAAATATTTCATAATTATTAAGAAAACATTGCATACACGTTCTTCAATTTATATTTTTAATAAATTTTAATTGCGAATTTTGTATAAAATAATAAATAATTAAATTGATATTTGCGCAATTTTGACAGAAAGTTTAATTCCTTGTCAAATTTTCAGAAAATCGTATTTTTCTTCCCGTAGTAGAAATTTTAGCCGATTCTAAGCAACGAATAAAAGTGTAAGTTTCTTTTTTAAATGATGTAATCTCTTTTGATTTTGACATTTCTCACCGGAACGAAAAGTTGTCAAATTTTCTCTATTTCTCTCGTTTCAAAAAAATAGTAATTTCGTTCCTGTAATTACAAATTGCAGCCGATTTTCTTGCAAGTTTGCAAAGCAGTAGATACCTAGCAACGAATAAAAGTGTAAATTTCTTTTTAAATGATGTAAACGCTATTGATTTTGACATTTCTCGCCGGAACGAAAATTTGTCAAATTTTCTCAATTTCTCTCGTTTCTAAAAAACAGTACTTTTGTTGCCCTCATTACAAATTGCAACTGATTTCTTTGCAATTTTGCCAAGAAGTTTGATTCCCAGCAACGAATAAAAGTGTAAATTTCTGTTTTAAAATATGTTATCGCTTGTGATTTTGACATTTCTCGCCGGAACGAAAATTTGTCAAATTTTCTCAATTTTTCTCGTTTCTAAGAAACAGTACTTTTGTTGCCCTAATTACAAATTCCAGCCGATTTCTTTGCAATTTTGCAAAGAAGTTTGATTCCTAACAACGAATAAAAGTGAAAATTTCTCTTTTCAAAGATGTTATCGCTTTTGATTTTGACATTTCTCGCCGGAACGAAAATTTGTCAAATTTTTTCAATTTCTCTCGTTTTTAAAAAATATTAATTTCGTTTTTGTAATTACGAATTCCAGCCGATTTCTTTGCTATTTGCAAAAAAGTTTGATTCCTAGCAACAAATAAAAGTGTAAATTTCTTTTTTAAAATATGTAATCACTTTTGATTTTGACATTTCTCGCCGGAACGAAAATTTGTCAAATTTTCTCTATTTCTCTCGTTTCAAAAAAATAGTAATTTCGTTCCCGTAATTACAAATTGCAGCCGATTTTCTTACAAGTTTGCAAAGAAATTGATTCCTAGCAACGTATAAAAGTGTAAATTTCTTTTTTTAAATGATTTAATCGCTATTGATTTTGACATTTTTTGCCGGAACGAAAATTTGTCAAATTTTCCCAAAATCTCTCATTTCACAAAAATAGTAATTTTGTTCCTGTAATTACTGATTAAAGCCGATTTTCTTGGCATTTTGCAATGACATTTGATTCCTGGCAATGAAAAAAACTATAAATTTCTTTTTTTAAAGATGTAATCGCTATTGATTTTGAAATTTCTCCCAAGAACGAAAATTTGTCAAATTATCATAAATTCTATAATTTCTAGATAGTTGTATTTTTGTTCCTGTAATTACTGATTAAAGCCGATTACATTGCCATTTTGCAATGAAATTTGATTCCTGACAACGAATAAAACTGTAAATTTCTTTAATCGCATTTGATTTTGTCATTTCTCGCCGGAACGGAAATTTGACAAATTTTCTTTTTTTTAGAAAGTCATATTTTTTTTCCTGTAATTACTGATTAAAGCTGATTTTCTTGCAATTGTGCAAAGAATTTTTATTCCTAGCAACGAATAAAACTGTAAATCTTTCTTTTAATAGATTTAGTGGCTAAAGATTTTGACATTTCTCCCCGGAACGGAAATTTTTCAAATTTCTCATTTCTAGAAAGTTGTTTTTTGATTCACGTAGTTACAAATTTAAGCACGGTAAGATTTCATAAAAAAAATTTTATTTGCTATATAGTAGGATAATATAAAATTACTTTTCTCGTAAATTTCTAAGACGCACTTGGCTAAAACAACTGAGAAAATCGTATTTGAAGATTAATGGATTTTCACGTTTTTCATGCACTTATTATCTAATATAACTTAAATATGTATAAAATACATTATAATTATTATCTGTGTCGAAATGAGAACCTCTAAATTAAATCGGAATGTCTAGAGAAGTATCCATTGCTACAAGTGCACGAAAAACGTTAAAATTTACGAATCTTCAAATGCAATTTTCTCCGTTGTTTTAGCCTATTGCGCCTTAGCGCAAATAGATGGCATGAAAAAAATTTTTTTTGGAAAATCTTACTGTGCCTTCCCCTTGTAAGATACTAATTTTTATGATCATTATTAAGTATTTAATATTTTATACAAAATTCTCAATTACTTATTATTTTTGTTTTTAAAAGTAATATGTATTACAGTGAAATGTACATTTCTTGTCTTATTTTTATGCAGGAGACTCGAGAATAAACAATTGAATGAAGACTTAATTAAAGCTGATATTGTGAAGCCACTAGATGATGCGAAGAATAATATCAGTGAGGAAAGATATTCATCAATTGGTTCTAGGATAGTAGATGTTGGTTATCTGATTTCGCAAACTATGAACTTGATGAAAAGTAGAAACAATGGTCATACAGATGTTTGTTCTACAAAAACGTGGGAGGTTGTAAATGTTGTTCAGAGAGGATTGAAAACATTTATTCAGTTTGAGTGCATGGAATGTAAAATGACCATAACTTTACAGTCGCATCAGGATAAAGCTGAACCCAATTATCTCTTTACAGCTGGTATGATGTCTGCAGGAGTTCCATTCGACAATATTGAAGAAATTTTCAAGGCAATGGGTATGCCATGCATGGACAGCAAGACGTTTCGCTCCAATCAAAGACAAGTTACAGTTGATATGTTCGAAGTAGCAAAAGAGTGTATGAAAGAAACAGCTGAAAAGGAAAAAAAAATAGCAATTGAAAAAGGAAGAGTAATAGACGGTATTCCTTGTGTACCTATCATATCCGATGCGGCATGGTCAAAGCGTTCTATGGGCGGACGTTTTGACGCATCAGGTAACTGCACTGTCGTTATTGGTTATGAAACAGGCGAAATTCTCGACTTTGCTGTCAAAAATAAAAATTGTGCAATTTGTGACAGAGCAGAAAAAGAGAATAGAGAAGCAGAAGAACATCTTTGCTTTAAAAATTATGAAAAGACTGAAAGTTCAGGCGCTATGGAGCACATTGGTACGGCGGAGTTATTGTGTGAAAGTGTACCTAAATATGGACTAATTTATGATCCAATAATAGGTGACGGTGATAGCAATGTCATTTTCAAGATTCACCAGAAAGATCCGTATGCCAAATTCAATGTTAAAGTGAAAAAAATACAGTGCGTGGTTCATCTAACGAAAAATGTATTAAAAAAATTTTTAAAAATTGCAACAACAGCAGGTTCTGCTAGATTTCGTCGTGGACCCTTTAGAAAAGCACGTTCAGTTTTAAAAAGTAAATTATTCGATATTCGAGGTCAAATTAGAGCAGCTGGAAAACGAAGAAGAGACAATGATAATTTAACAAAAGCAGAAAAAATCAAATTGTTAATTAATGACATTATAAATATTCCAAAATGTGTTTTTGGGGATCATAAGGACTGTGAAAATTTAGGGTGGCCTTGTGCGCTGGAAAAAGAAAAGAAGGATGTGAATTTTACCTCCCTACTAAAAGATACGGGAATTTTTGCCAAAATTATGAAAATTTTCCGTAATCTATCTGTTCATGCAGAAAGCATTTTATTTAATGCAACAACAACAAGTGTGAATGGTTTAATAATTTGATTTGTAAAACAATTGCTGGTAAAAGAGTTGATTTTACAAAAGGAAGTCGATATCCTGGAGCATGTGCAACAGCAGTGGTTAAAGCTTTAAAGAAAAAGCCGTTATCCACTTTGTTTGAAAAGATGAAAAAACCATGTCCAGAAATTCTGCAAAATATGGAAACCAGAAGACAGATCAAGATTGAAAGGAACAGGACGTACGATAATGGATATAGAAGGCGACCAAAACACAGCAAGCAACAGACAAAAACTATGGTCCGAAAGCAGAGCAGCCAGACAAAACAGAAGAAGAACTAAAACATTTACGCGAACAGTTATCAAACAGCCAAAAGGAGAATCAAAAGAATCGAGCAGATATTTTCACAAAAACAGTGGATCAATCTGAGTCACCTCTTTGGATGACGACTAGGCGGGAAATGTTGACTGCTTCGAATTATGGTAAAGTTTGTAGTCGGCGTGATACCACCTTCCCTGCAAAACTAGTCCATGATATTTTATATTGGAAACCAAAAAAAAGTTGCATCTTGGAAGCACTTCAATATGGCAAGGACCATGAGCATTTGGCATTATATGATTTGTCCAAATTACTAGGTACAAAAATAGAACCCAGTGGATTAATAATAGATTCAGAATTTTCATTCCTAGGGGCAACACCTGATGGAATTATTGATGCAGAGTTGACAACTTTAAATATTCCTTCCGCGAAGATAATGAATCCTGAAATTTCTTCTAATTTGGAAGATTCTGAAAGAGGAGGAATTGTGGAAGTAAAGTGTCCAATCACTGCTGAAGACGTGGAAACATTACAGGAATTGTTCAAGGTATCTACAGTAAAAAATATGCTTGATGAGAAGAATTCAAATGCCCTTAACAAAATGCATCAATATTATTATCAAGTACAGGGCGCACTTCGGCATAGCAAACTGAGTTTTTGCATTTTTGCTATTTGGGCTAAAAATGTCATGCACTACATGGTAATCATGCGTGATGATGAATTTTGGAAAAATAAAATGGAAATAAAGCTAACAAGATTTTATAATGAATGCCTCATTTTTGAAATTCTCGATAGCAGAAAAGATAGGAGTATGCCAATCAAAGAAGCAGAGTATTTTCTAAAAGCTCAAGAAGAAAGAAAGAAAAAAAATGATGACAACAGAAATTTACAGTTTATGAAGAATGATAAGTTGAAGGCAGACGAAGAATCATGTGAGCAAGAGTTCGTTTCTGATGGTGATGACAAACAATCATCTAATAGTGATACAACAGATGACGAAAAGTTTGATGCGATATTTAATGAGATGTTAGAGGAATTGGATCGATCAGATGAAAAAGAAGAATGCGTGTCCTCTGAAGTGGAGGAAATTCCCTGTGTTGCAGAATTGTTCAGTGAAGATAAATTAGAAATTAAACAAGAAGTGAAAAAAATGAAACCTTCTAACGAAGATGACGATGTCGAAATAATTGGAGTAGAATTTCCAGACGTACCAGCATTAAGAGATACTTTACATTTATTTCCATTAGAGTACGAAAAGGAGACAATTCTTTCTGTGTCCAATATGCTAAATGAAATTTGCATGGACAAAATGATTTATTTATTACAAAAAAAAAAAGAGTTTCAAATTCTCAGCGTGCAATATATCCTGCACCAAGATTATTTACCACCATTTGAAGGGAAACCACCACATAATAAAGATATTCAAATCATTGGTGGTCTCAGAGAATCTGCACATTGGCGCTGTTTATATTTTGATGGTAGTAAGTTACATATCTATGACAGTTTAGGCCAAAAAAGTTTTAATGATTTAGCAGAGAGGGAAAAACTATATATAAAACGTAGATATCCAAAACTTTTAATTAAAGATGTGGTATCGACGATAGTGACGAAACAAAGTGATGGCACTACTTGTGGAGTTTATGCATTAGCATATGCTATTGAACTATGGTTTGGAAGGGATCCTTGTGAAAAAAAATTTAGTAGAAATGGACGTATTATGAGACAACATTTTTATCAAATATTAGAATCTGGAAATGTTTCCAGTTTTCCAGATGAAAAGAGAAAATAAAAAAAGGTTTAAGTATTAAAAAAAAATTTCTTTAAGGTAATAAAATTTTGATAAAACAACATTTACAATAGAGTAAAAAATTCCGGTATGTAGGATTCAAATTCCAAAATAATTAATTTAGAACGTATTTTAATTTTTATTAATGTTATGTTTGAAAAGGGAGTTTTACATATATGGATAAGAACAAAGGAAATTACATAGTTACAACAAATCATAAAAAGATCTTTACTCTCGGTCACCAAAAACTCGACTGACTCATGATCTCTTAACCTCACAGAGCATGTGTCTCTAGTCGTGTTTTCTTTTTTCAATTTTCATACTCGCACTCATTCTTTCATACACTGTTCAAAAGTTCCACGTGCATTCGCCGAATTCAAATCAGGCCACTTTTGTCCACTGAGATTGCTTTGGTTATTCGTTATCGATATAAACACTTTGGCGACGCTCAGGCGCCTTTCAATAAACACTTTGGAAACCTAACTCCAACCTCTAACTTAATTTCACTTATAATTTAGCTTTTTTATTTAAACTTTTAACTCTTTTGTTTTAAAATCACTACAGGTATATACTATCAATTTACAGCTTTTTTAGATTTAATAGTTGTGCAACAGTGTATATACAACGGTTTACATTGTTATCTAAAATTATTACAGCAATTGAATAATTTAAATTAAAAAATCAAGTTTAAGTAATGAATAGCAAAGATATTAATAAGAGTAATGAAAAGTAACTGAAAAAATAAAAGCAGAAGGTGGAAGTGGGTGGAGCTTTCTTAAAAGAATTAAGTCCTATGATATATCTACATTTAACAATTTTATCTGATGCATTAATTCGACGATTTTCAAATTATCAAAAGACAAAAATTATCTCTGAAGTTGATAAAACGGTTTCGAAACAGTAAGCACAACGGTATTGTCATTTCCGGTGTATATTGGTTTTGGTTACAGAACAAAAAACACAACGGTTTCGACATATCCGGTGCATATTGTAACAGAATTTGACAATAAGAACTGTTACGAAATATTGTTTACAAAAATGTGTGTCTATATTCGGTGTATATTATCTCAACAATAGACAATATTTTTGGTTGCTAAACAAAATACACAACGGTGTCCTCATATCCGGTGTATATTAACTCTGAAATGGACAATAGTTTTAGTTTCAGGACAAAATACACAACGGTTTCGACATATCCGGTGTATATTATATATATATATATTATATATATTATCTCAGAGTTTATCAATACTTTTGATCATAGGACAAAATACACAACGGTGTAGTCAATTCCGGTGTATATTATGCTAAAGATAGTCAATAGTTTTAATTGAAAAACATAAGTACACAACAACGAGTTTAGCGGTGTACACTGTGATCTAAAATTACAAGAAGATAATTACAAAACCTGAAATGACATTATCGGTGTTTTCGTAGTTCGCGTTGTTAGCGATGTAAGCATAAGGTATCTTTTTTTAACACTATTAGAAAAAGATACACTTATGCTTACAGTGCTTTCAAACGCGAACATCAAAAACACCCTAAGACGATTGCGATAAAGTATACAAAATGGTGCTGACATTTTCTCTATATATCAACATGGTCTAACATGTTGATTAGAATTTTTAAAGAAAAAGTGAATAATGTGCTCGAGGAACAACATCGGATGATTTAGAAAAATGAAATCTTATCAGTATTATCCGTATTAAATAAATTGAAAATAAAATTTTCTTGTACATAATTTTTATATTTTATTTATTTTAATAATGAGAAATTAATTACATAACTTTTTGTACATAATTTTAATAATTTCTTTTGTAATAATAATAATAAATTATTTATGTTACCGATTTTTATCTGCATTTTATTAATTTTATCTCCTTTATTATTATTTTTTGTTTGAAATATTTTAATGGGAAAGAAAATAATTGGAAAATGGGGACTGGGAATCAATCATCAAAAAGAAAAATTTTTTGTATTTACAAGGTTGCCACAGGTCAAAAAAATTAGAGACAAGTCAGCGAGAGTAAAATTGGTCAGGGGAAAGTCAGGGAATTTGATCAATGGTATTGTAAAATTATTACATTTTGAGAATTAACTTTGATTCTAAAACATTCTAAAGAAGTTAGTTTTTGCAAAATATCAATTTGAATTCTTTTGACATTAATTTAATTTCTTATTTTAGGTATATTTAACTGAAAAATTATGGAATAATCGAAATTTCGTAAAATTGAATTATAAACAAGTGAATTTCAAAATTACTTTAATCAAAATTTTTTTTTTATTAAATACATGAATTCTTAAAAATTATAAAACAATTGATTTAGAAAAAAATTCCAGAAAATAATTGAATTAAAATCAAGAAAAAAATTTTGAAGAGGTTACAGTAGGAGTTGTAATATTGAATTTTACAAAGTGGCACCCTAAATTTAACATACAAAGGTAAGTATCGTTTATTTCATTTCATTTTTTTAAATTTTATATACACGTCTGTGCATTTTTCTGAACTATTCAACTTTAAGACATTAGAAAACTTAATTTTTCTCAAGACACATTCATGCAGTTAATTTTATTGCACTGTAGAAAATTTAAGGAGTAAATAGCAACTGGAGTAGAGAGTAAAAATTTTTTGAATTAAAAATCTACTCCACAATGCGAGTTAGTTTACTCCATCGCGAGTTATATTATTCCAATATGGATGCGCTGACATAAGCGTGCGACTTTTCAGTCCAGTCACTTAAAAGGTCACTCATTTTTAAAAAAAAAAGAAGAGAGATAATTATAGTAGGACAATTCAATTAACACTGACCATCAGGAGCCTTAGAAGCATCGGACAAGTCCAATGGAACATCCCCGCTCATGACATTCGTCCACAAAATCGTCGAAGATGTTGAAAATGATGAAGATTCTGAAGAATAGTTATCCGACATGGTAACGAAAAGACTGTTCACAGAACACTAAATGTCACACCCCTTGACTACGTGACAATTCAAGGTAAACAAAAAAAAAATACAAAGTTGACAAATTACAAAAAATTCTAAGACAGCTATCATACGCATTTATAGAAGATGAATTACACTTCCTTAATAATAACTACATGTATCACATAGTAAAAACACGAAACATTATACACAAAACAAAACACGTCTCAAATCCTAAAAGTCAGCTAAAATCTTATAAAAAAAAAAAAAAAAAAAAAAGAAAAGAGAAAAATGCACTGTTTAAATTCTTTGAGGACAAAGATTATTTTAAGGAGGGAGGACTGTTACATCCCTGTGCCCACTGGGCTAAATATAACTTTTTTTTATTTTATAAAAAACAATTCCCAAAAGAAAAGAATTATACAATTAGACGTACAATAACTCAAATTTTAAATCATATCCTGATATAAGTATGCATGTATGTATATATATATAATAAGCATTCTCATACAATAAAAAATGTGTAGAAAATTAATACACAATATATAACATAAAATTAAGTATAGAATAAAAACAAAAAATAACAATAATTCAAATAAAAAGTAATTATCTTCACGAGATAAATGATTAAAATATCGACCAAGATCTAATAAAGCACGAAACAACAGTCGGTTAATTATCTACTTATGTAGCTCATGATGAGAGATCAACTGTCGCTGTATAAATG
>JUFY01029086.1:2500-10178 GCA_001855655.1 Leptopilina clavipes | reverse complement strand
AAAAATACTCAAGAGTTTTAAGGTAGAATTACACAAACCTTTTGCAAAAATACCCAAAAACTTTTATGTAAATCTACCCAAGCGTTTAATATTAGAGGAATATGGAAATATAGGAAATTAAAAAAATCTTTATTTTTTTGTTTTTTGTGAATAATTAATATATATATTTATGATAGACACTTAGGCAAGTCAATACACACACACGCGCACACAATACACACAACAACAATACACACAACGCAGATATGTAGATAGCAATTATAATAAGTCCTTTAAAATTAATATTGTTTTAATAATTTTATGCTCATCTCTGGTTTAAAACTATATTTCCTTTGTGTCCAGTGAGAGGGTTAACATCTATCCTGCTGTAAATAAAGATTGAAACATAATTAAAATGTACATTACAAAGTGAAGTAAAAAATATGGTATTCTTTCATGCTTAACTATAACGACTTATAAATTTAATTACATTCTTTTATAAAACTTACCGAATATGTAATCCTTAAAAATTTCAAAATTAAAACGACACTTTAATACTATTAAAACTTTTTATCACGCACGGTTGTAGTTCGTCTCTGACAAATGCTAGAAAGCAACTGACACTTGAGGCTTTTCTCATGAAATTTCTCAGAAAATATTAAAACTTTCCGAAAATTTCCAGTGTTTATTTCCAAAACAAAATTTCACAAACTTTCTGTCTAAAAAAATCTATAAGAAAAAAACGGGTATAGAAAAACTCATAAAAGAGACTCGTTCGTAACCAAAAACCTTCATGGCTGGTCATCCTAAGTCAAACCAGATGTAAGAAACCTTTCAGAATAAGACAATTTTCAAAATTTTATATTTTTACAGAAAAACGAAAATATTTTACGGAAACTATATAATTATATAGTACTTATATATTTATAACAATTAAAAATAATAAGGTATTAATATACAAATTTTTGAAAATAATTTAGGAAATATATCTAAACAATTTTGATAAATAATGCACAAATGTTAAAAAATTACCAAAACTTTTGGAAAAATAACTTCACGCAAATAATTACCCAAGTAAGCAATAACTTTCCCCAAAATAATAGGAAAATTTCAAATAATTAGGTAAAATACACAATTTTGGTAAAATTAGCAAAAAGTTTAGAATAAAAAACTTTACCTAAAATAATTGGAAAATTTCCTAAGAAATTACGTACAGGTTTTGGAAAATTTTCAAAATAATTGTGTAAAAATAGACTATTTGTGTAAAATTACAAAAACTTTTAGGAAAAATACCTTTACCCAAAATAATTGGAAAATTTCCTAAGAAATTACAGACAGGTTTTGGAAAATTTTCAAAATAATTGTGTAAAAATAGACTATTTGTGTAAAATTACAAAAACTTTTAGGAAAAATACCTTTACCCAAAATAATTGGAAAATTTCCTAAGAAATTGCACACAGATTTTAGAAAAATTCCCAAAGAATTGGGTAAAAATACATAATTTTGGTAAAATTACCAAAACTTTTAGGAAAAATACCTTTACCCAAAATAATTGGAAAATTTCCAAAGAAATTACCTAAAGGTTTTGGAAAATTTTCTAAATAATTGGGTAAAAAAGCACAATTTTGGTAAAATTACCAAAACTTTTAGGAAAAGTACTTTTACCCAAAAAATTTGGAAAAACTACCCAAGAAATTGTAGGAAAAATTACCAAAATTTTTTACAGTGTAGATGATCAAAGTTAGATGAAGAACTGTAGTTATCTGCATCAAATTTTGATCATGTTGCTGTTTGTTTTGTTTTTGTTTTTCTTCTGAATTTGTTTTATTAGTGATCAAAATTCGATGAAGAATTACAGTTATCTGCATCTAATTCAGGTATCTGTTAATACTGTTTGTTTTGTTTTTCTTCTGAATTTCTTTGTTGGTATTAGATGATCAAGGTTAGATGAAGAACTGTAGTTATCTGCATCAAATTTTGATCATGTTGCTGTTTGTTTTGTTTTTGTTTTTCTTCTGAGTCTGTTGGTATTAGATGATCAAAATTTGACAAAGAACAACAGTTTTTCATCCAATTTTGATCAATTGTTTTTCTTCTGAATTTGTTTGTTGGTATTAGATGAATTCCTCCATAACGGATCATTGCTTTATCCGGTAGCAGAAGATGATTTATGATAATCTTGTAAAAGTACTACTAGATCATTTGTTTCATCCGGAAGAAATGGACGATTTGTTTCATCCTAGAATTGCGGATGATCTCCTCCACTATGCAACTGATTTATCTCGAAAAGACCTAATGGAAGAAAGACAATTTGATGATTAGTGTTGAAATTATTGCGGACATATCAAAATTGTGACACACTTTTTCCATTAAAGCTCCAGTAAAAAATTGGAACAACTTTGACCTGGTTTAAATTTTAGAAGTATAGAGACAAATTTTAGAAGTATAGTGACAAATTTTAGAAATTCTGTACCAAAATAATTTTGAATCATCGAAACATTTTCCAAGTGATGGTAGTAAAAGTATAATACATGTTTTTGTCGAATTAAAGTGTCACTGATCCATCAATCTTATAAATAGAGCATTAGATAAATATTGGAAATGAGCTACAAATGGTGCTTATTGCTATAGAGAAAAAAAGAACCCCGCGTCGGAAATGCATCTCAAGTGCTGGAACTTTTTCAAATAATATATATATATTCAAGTACCCAGAAGACCTCTTGTTTTCACAAGAAGCCAAAAAAGAGTCATCGAGAGAGTAGGAAAAATACAGGAGGTTTGTGTGTCGGCTTCGAAGCCTAAAATAATTTCTGCTGACCATATTTTCCAAACGAGAATCTTTTTGGCGCAACATCTCTTCCACACACTTTCTTTCTTTTCGGTTATAGAACAAGGATGTCGTTTGTTTTGCGTATACATAAACCGCGCAGCCTTCGTCTCACTCTCGGTCTCTATACTATGACTCTTCTTTGATTGACATGGGATGATGAAGGATGAACATCCCCACAACATGTATATAACCTTCCTTTTTCCCTCTTCTACTATTAGCGATGATCTTTTGAAAAAAAATAAACCGTCTTTTTTTTAATGCGTTCAACGTTTGGATCGCATTTTAGTATTTTTTTCTAATTATTTTATTAGTACATATAATTTATAATAATTTTAACCAGACTCGGAGTGATCGTTAACTGATTTTAGTTGTCCGTTAAATTGAATCACGAGTCTGTATCGCATTTTAGTTTTCCATTAATGTGGATCGATATTGGTATTGATTAATGTTTATTCGTGGATCGGTAGTTTGTTAAATGGAACCATTAATTTGCCTTTTCAATACTATCTTCTGCTTGGACTTTTCAGAGTAGGAAATGTTCACACGTAACACATGTGTATGAAATAAAAAGAGAAGATCGTTTGATTCGAACAATTGGATAAAACCGCGTGTAAATCTTCATATTTCTAGTCTTTGTGTAGTTGCTGTCATTTTTGTGGGGAACCCCCGTTGTGATGTCTTTTTCCGCATGACGAAGGGTCCTCACTACCAATCAGGATAAGGACACTGTCGACACCATAATGTGACGGATATAGTTATGTATGACGTTCCTTAAAAAAACGCCTTCCTTTTAATCTACACTTCTTTACAATACTTAACTTTTTGACTTTTTGACGTCTCACCTTTGACCCTTGGTCTTTGGTTAAAGTCAAAGGTGATTCCTCTACTTTCGGGTGCGAACCCTTGAAAAAGATTCGTTTATTTCTCCTGTATTATAATTTCAGATTACTATGCTTAGTATAATTACTGTAGCCACGAGACGAGACGAGACGAGACTTTACATGGTCTCGTCTCGTCTTGCGGCAACACTGAGTATAATTTTTAATTCTCATTTATATTAATCCGCAAAATTGCAAAAAATAATGCAGATTACTATATACTTACTGTATAATTTTTAATTTCTTATTTATATTAATCCGCAAAATGCAAAGCAATAGTGAGAATTGGGATTTTTTTAATAACTGCAAATAATCTGCGACTTGACAAAGAAATAAAGGAAGACATCAGGGATGACAGTGCAAAGATTGCAGTGACATTGATTCCCATTATGGTGCAGTGCGTATGTAACTTATACACAATGAGCAAAAGAGAGCAGTCTGAAAATGCGTGAAATGTTCCCATAAGTGGCGATGAAGCATATAGGTATTCTTATCCCCATAAAAATGCTCCTTGTTTGCTGGGGCTCTAAATTTTTGGCTGGCAAGCGCCAGGTATGGTATAGAAAATATTTGTCCCAAAGACCCCATATGGCGTTTCTGAATACTTCCTAATTGCGCACCATGGAGCACACCATTCATATTCTCGCGAACGATCAAAAGAATAAATAAATTTCCAACAATCGCTACTGGAATTCAACTAATTTACCAGCAAATTCTTTTCCCTATTTCTCAAGTAGAGGAAATGATTCGAATTGCGCAATTTCGAAATTAGAGGGTAATTTTTAATTTGTTTCTTCAATTTTGATCCGCTGTATTGATAATTAAGAATGCGAAAGAGAAAATGGAGCAAAATAATAAATTTGTTGGTTTATTTATACTTGCCTCAATATCGAGTTCTATTTTACATTGTTGGTTATTAAAAAAAGAATTTTTTAAATTTCCGTTAAGGTAACCAAGAAGTAAACCAATTTCGTGGTTCTATTTCTTTCATGGTATTCCTGATGGGTAAATCCCCAAAGTCTGATGTAAAATCTTTATTGTTCGTTGATTTTTTAATATTCGAATCGTCGGTAATTTTGTTGGCAATAACTGATAAGTGGTTATTAATTTTTTCGCATGTTTTGGACTTGTTTTGATGTTGTTTCTTTGGAAATGGGGTGAAAATTCTTCTGTATGAAGATATTGGCATCATACGGCATTTTACATTTTCTGTATTTATTTTTATTTTTGACGCTTTCTCAATTTTAGACTGATCTGCTTTTTTTGATTTTCTACTACCTTGTTTGCACTTTTTCACTTCTTCAAATTCTTTCCGCATGAGATCAGCAATCACTTGATTGTCATCATTTTTTGCAAATGAAGAAATAGCAATTTTATCAATCGACGGATTCTTCTCATGCTAAATAATTATATTGGTGGGGTAAAATTTTTGTCTCAAATGGCATCACTGCGCGGTTAACGTATGTGTGATATCATACTTTTACGGATTCTGTAGGTTTACATTTTGAAATGTCATCTTTTGCGTCTTTACAAGCCGGACCCGGTTTGGGAAATCTTTTGTTGAATCTTTCCTCAATTGTTTCCTCCTTTGGACTATTCTTTACACATCTGTCGCTTGTAAACGATCTGTAAGTGCAAGAAAATTTTTTATTTAAGACCCGTTTTTTTAAAAACAGAATGAAGGAAACTTTTTACAAAAGGGTTTTTTTGTGGACATATTAGGACTTGTTATATTAATGGCAATTATTATTATTGTTTTATTATTTATTATTTATTATTATTATTATTATTTCTTCACCTTGAAGCAAAAGGTTGAACGGAAGCAACAGTAGCACAGGTGGAAAAGTCTCGGTCGTTTGACTTTTTCTTTTTGCTTGAAGGACATCCAACGCAAAATGCCTTTGGCACCTCGCATGGATCTGGCTCGAAACATTTTGGCGGACAGGGTTTTATTGGCGGGCATGGTTTTCTCTTTTTCTTTTCGGGACATTTGGATTTGTAGCAATTGCCTTTATCCATTGCTGGACACCAACTGTCGCACTTGTTTTGTGGGGGTTCCATTTCTGGACATGCTTCGACACATGGAGGTTCAGGTGGTGGTTGACACTCGCTAGATTTTTTGCTTTTTGGTCTTTTATCTCTTCGATGTTTTGGTGGCGGTTCTGATGGACAACATGGTGGGGGTGGACAACATGGAGGTGGAGGTGGAGGCGGACAAGGCGGTTGACACTCCTGCGACTCATTTCTATTGTTTTTCGATTTCTTGCGATTGCGATTATTTCGCTTTCCACTGCCTGATGACATGTTGGCTATTTGTATCGATAGACCCGGTTTGGACATACCTGAAAATGTTAAATTAAATTTTCAGATTAAACAACTTCTAGAGAGAAGGAATTAATTTTAATATAATTTTTTTCTACTTAGACCGATGTCACGTCTTGATTTATTGGCAATTCCGGATGAATATCTGGAGACAATTTGATTGGAAAATGATTTTGATCTTTGGAGTCGAGTGGCTTCCACTGTCGCTTCTCCTCTTTTGTTTGAAATTCTAGGTAAACTTTTCGATGGTGATGCCTTACTGATTTTGCAGGTTGGTCCAGAGTCAGCTTCTAATTGTGTTTCTGCAATTAATGGTTTAATTTTGTATTTGGAAAAGTATTTAGAACAAGAGAAGTAGCTTTTAAATGAGAATTTTTGAAACTGATTAATAGCAATTAATTAATTTTTCTTTCTATGCGACGTGAGATTGGAAAGTGTCATTTGTTTGTAATAAATTTCCCATGGGGAAAAATACCTAAATTTGAAAGCGCCTTGGTTTTCAAATTCTTCAAATTTATATTGAAAAGTGAAGAATCTTTGTTAGTTGGATTTTTGCTAAATGCCGATTGGAACATTTGTGACCGAGGAAGTGCCAATAACTTTTCGGGAAGATTGACATTATCCTCATAAGTTTCGTTTTCCTTTGTCCTATTTAAATATTGTCCGTTCTTTTTGGAAAACTCCAGGAAACTCCAAAATCTCCACGTTGGAGTCGTATTGTGAAAACACGCAATGGTTTCATTCTGCGCGTGAGAGAAAATAAATAAATAGATTAACTTTCTCTACCTAAAGTTAATTTAATTTCAAGTATTCAAATTAGAAAAAAAAGTGGGAAAAAATTTGTCAAGTTGGACTTTAAATTAATTCAGTTTTATTAATTTATTTCTTTGAATAAGATTTCACTTTATTTTTTTGACATTCGAAGTTTCATTTTATTGATTTAGAATATTGTCACAATTTCTTGTAATATAAAAAATTAATATTTATGCATTAAAAAAATATTTTATTATGAATTAAAAAAATGCTGGCACAACAAATACCTGGATTGACTTCTTCGGTATCAATTGCGTTAAATCTTGAAAAATCAAAGCTTTGAATCTGTTTAATTTTGCCATTTTTTTCCTTTTTTTTTCTTTTCTTTTGTTGTAAAAAATTCAGATCCGAAATTAGTTGACAGTTACACGAGGAATTTTGAGTTTTAAAAAATGGAGATCTTGAGTTAAATCATAAAAAGGAAATAAAAAATTTTGTTAATGACACGACATTCTGAGAGCAGGGAATTAAAAAAAATAATGGCACAACAAACAGTTGAGGATCGTTGTTGCTCGGATACAAGAAACAATGAATAATCTTTATTTTTTCCACTTATGAATTTTTAAATTGAAAAAATGTTTATTATAAATGAATTTAAAATGATAAAATAATATAATACTTGAAAGTATAAATAAAATTATAAATATTAACATATTATAAATATTAACATATTATATCTGTGAATATTTTGTAAGTTTATTTATTATTTTATACAATAATTGCACTTATTGTTTAAACAATTTTTTTTTCTTAGTTTTTTATTGATAAATCGAAAAAATTGTAGAAAATCTACATTATTTTATACTATGATAGGTGTATTATTCGAATGTAATTTTTCTCTGAGCATGCTCTGTTG
>JUFY01029085.1:0-10260 GCA_001855655.1 Leptopilina clavipes | reverse complement strand
TGTTAAATGAATTAAATTGTTAAATGAATTATTTTTGTTAAATGAATTAAATAAATAAATTAATTTGTTAAATAAATTAAATAAATTAATTTACTAAATTAATTAAATTAACTAATTTGTTAAATGAATTAAATTGTTAAATGAATTAATTTGTTAAAGGAATTAAATAAATTAATTTGTTAAATGAATTAAATAAATAAATAAAATTAATTAATTTGTTAAATGAATTAAATAAATTAATTAAATTAATTAATTTGTTAAATGAATTAAATAAATTAATTAAATTAATTAATTTGTTAAATGAATTAAATAAATTTATTTACTAAATTAATTAAATTAACTAATTTGTTAAATGAATTAAATTGTTAAATGAATTAATTTGTTAAAGGAATTAAATAAATTAATTAAATAAATTAATTTGTTAAATGAATTAAATAAATAAATTAAATTAATTAATTTGTTAAATGAATTAAATAAATTAATTTACTAAATTAATTAAATTAACTAATTTGTTAAATGAATTAAATTGTTAATTGAATTAAATTAATTATGAATTAATTAGAATTCAAATTAGAATTAAAATAATTTATTAGAATTAGAATTCAATTTTGTTCTATGAGAACATATCTGATACTAAATATTTCAAATAGAAAAATAATTAAATCCAAAGAATTATTTTTCAAATCCAAAGAAAAATAATTAAATCCAAAGAATTATTTTTCAAATCCAAAGAAAAATAATTCCTTGGATTCAATTTTTTCCCCTTTTTTTTGTCATAATTAAATTTAATATATTCATATTATCATCATTATCATCATCTCTGAATTTTCAGTAATAGACTCTAATGTTTAACGACATGTTGCATAATATTCAAGGTAATAACCACACCTGGTTGTCATATAATCCAATTGAGTCGCAGTCAATTACTAACACTTAATTCAATCTTTACAACCAATTGTTGACTTTTGAAGGTTACTAATCTACCTATGGGTGCAGTATGGCTTTGAAAAGCATCAAGTAAATGAAAAGATATATTTCCTTTAACTTTACTTAAAATAGAGAATATCTAATTGGCATTTACTTTAAGGTCGATTATCCCATGGGCGTGCAAGTGAAAATCAACCTTAAAAAACAAACTATAAGTATATTCTCGATTTGTCGACGATGGAAAGTTTAGAACAGAAGTTAATCGACACTGGAACAAAGACTTATTTAACAGTGGCTAAGAGTGCCAACATTTTTTCTAACGGATGCGGTCAATTAGAAAATGACTCGTCGCACTTTCTCTCTAAGCATTGTTGACTTTATCTTCGTCGAATAGTAATGATTTTCTTTATAAGGTATATATCAGTGCGCGCAACTACCTTATGAAATGAAATTCCTAGTTTAGAAATTATCCAACAAGAAATATATTTTATAAAAATTTATACCTACGAAATCAGTCTTTGATTTTCTAATTTTGGATGATGAGAAATTCGAGTAACGGATGGTTTTTTTTTTATTATTTAGATGTAAATAAAATACTATTTTTGATTTTCCAAAATGATTTTGTCGCTTCAATCAAAATACGCTTCTGCATTTAGAAAATAGAGATAAACTACGAGATTCTGAATCAATATCGAGAGGCTAAAAATTTTAATAGCTGAAAGGATTTTTAGTTTTTACAAATCGCTCAAAGTTTAATGTATTTATTTCTTATCGAGACGATTACAAATGAATAATTAATAATTTAATCTGGAAAATTGGCGCCACTGTTGTCTGTGATATGAGGTCAAGTTGCAATCAGTGAATGACAAAAATCCTTTATTTTAGGTTCGAGAAAAATTCTCATTTGGAATAATTTTTCCACAAGGTGAATCGATATCAGGTCAAAAAAAAAATTAGTATTGAAAATTCCATTTTTCTATTTGGAAAAGCAAAGAATTGAAAATCTTGGAAAAATATTTATTTCCAGCTCGTCTCAATTTCCATCAAAATAAGTTATACCAGTGAAACAATAATGAGAAGTGCCCGCATTAGACTTTCGCCTCTCTCGGAGGAGGGAAACTATAGACATTACATTCCGCACGATGATCACAGAGAGCCAAGGCGTTCACCGTGAGCTATATATCATCCAGTGGCACAGCAAAAACATAGTAGAAACGATAAAGATAAAATCATGCTGTGGGATGAAATTCGATTATACCTGGAGTAATGATAATATTTAGTGAAATGTTTGGCATTAAGACGGAAACGAAATGTATTTTTGACATCAACTGCTAGAATTCTTAAGATATCGACGATGACGAAATTGAACACCTGGTCATTCGGGAATCAAGAGCAGATGTTTTTTGGTTCAATTATGACCGGAAACTTTCGGGGGAAACTGATCTGGAACATCTGACAAAATCATCCAAAATCATTCAATGGAAAAAATTATTTACAGAGTCAAATAATTCCAAATTCCAAAGGGTTTGGAAGAATTAGGGGAAACGGATTTGTCAAATTAATAATTGTTAATTAATAATTAGGAATAGAAATTGTTGGTTATCTTCAATTTGGGGAATGTTTTCAGTTGGGAATTGTACTTTGGATGATCCAAAACTAATTACCATTAGTCAAGAAATTGATTCATTTTTAGCACACCAAAGGATCTTAATTTTTTGATTTTGAAAGAACATCCACTTATTTCTTTTCCGCCTTTTTTAAAATTAAAAACTATTATTTTTAAGAAAGTTAGAAGATGTTTTGGTGCAAATAAGACCAAAAACTATCAGGGGAAATTGATCTGGAACTTTTGACAAAATCATCCAATGGGAAAAATTATTTGACATACAAAGTCTGATACGGTTTGGAAGAATTAAGGGAAACGGGTTTCTCAAATTAATAATTGTTTATTAATTTAGGAATAGAAATTGTTGGATATCTTCAAGTTGGGGAATGTTTTCAGTAGGGAATTGTACTTTGAATGATCCAAAACTAATTACCATCAGTCAAGAAATAGATTCGTTTTTAGCACACCAAAGGATCTTAATTTTCCGTTTTTGAAAGAACATCCACTTATTTCTTTTCTGCCTTTTCAAAATAGAAATTGTTGGTTATCTTCAAGGTGGGGAAAGTTTTCCAGTGGAGAATGGTACTTTGGATGATAATTTCAAAATTAAAAATTGAATTATTTCTCTATAAAAATTGAAGCAGTCGAAATAATGCTCAGACATCATCCTCCTTCGTTATTATCAGCCACGTCTCTTTGTTCAAGGGAACTACTTTTGCGCGATAAGAAATATTTGATTAGGTCACGTTCGCCTTGTTGAAAATTTAAAAATTCCATTTCCTCTATTCAGTATTATTTTATCATTATCATCATTGAAGTGATTTTAGAAATGGACTTACATACATCAGTTAATCCATAAAATTCTGTTTTTAAAATGCAACATTTTACTGTATTCATTTTCAAGGCACATGGAAAGAAAATGAAACAAGAAGCAATAATATTTGTCTGTAATTCCAGTGCTATTGTATAGTGACATCATTTAAAGGTACGTCATCAGTTGACAGAAGAAAGAAATTTGAAACCTCTGAAACTGAATAGAACACACGTTCAGAATGACTTTCCTGAAATTCAACACGGTAAATACAATTAAGATAATGATGTGACAGTTGGACTCTCCTAAGCAACTTGACTTAATATGGATAACGAGACACGTTGATGGAAAACTTTTTACTCAAATTATTAATGCGTGTTGTATTTACTGGAACTGTTAAAATTACGTCATAAATTTTACTATTGCCGCGAATCATTTCACAAAATCCAAGAACGAAAAAGAATTCCATCGTAATATTAATTTACCTATTTAAATAATTAGAGTCATTTGAGAAAACATTCCAATAATTTGGAAACATCTAATAAACGTAGATGACACAGTTTATTAGAAGACTAATAAACATATTCCACATAATAATTTATCCCGATGGAAAGTAAATATACAATAGGTAAAAACTTGTTTATTGATAATTGATATTCCAGCTAATTGAAATATTGGAAAGGAAATAGTTAATGTAAAGATGAAACCGTTACAAGTTCAAAGTAACCGTTTTAAAAGAAGAAAATAATGGTAAAAATTGAAAATTTGATTCTACATTTCATCGAATAGGTTATGTAATTCTAGAAATGAATTGTTCCTTCGTTTGAATATTTTTTTTTTTTTTTTTGTAATTCTCAATATTATGTACATGGCGAGGAAAGATTCGAACGTTATACGGAGTTCAAAGTATCTCGGAAGTAACTGTACAATCTTTTTACTCGTCTGTGAGCAACAAGGACGCTAAAAGATGATCCACAACGTTTACATTAAAAATATTCCTATTGGAATTTTAATTTTTACATTTTATAAACTTTGTTTATTTTTTTCCTGCTTTGGCAATTTTTCCGTATATTTTGGATATGCGCAAATGCGTTGTGTGCACTTTAGACATGCGCAGTAGCATTGTATGCACTTTAGACATGCGCAGTAGCAATGTATGCACTTTAGACATGCGCAGTAGCATTGTATGCACTTTAGACATGCGCAGTAGCATTGTATGCACTTTAGACATGCGCAGTAGCATTGTATGCACTTTAGACATGCGCAGTAGTATTGTATCCACTTTAGACATGCGCAATAGTGCAGTATACATTTCAAACATGCGCAGTAGTGTTAAATACAACTTAAACATACAGATTAATGTCTTTAACAACATTATTACATAAAAAATTTTTCTACCGCCTAATAATATGCAATAAAAATACTAATTTCACAACTAAGCGACTCATTAACACAAGTAAATTAATATTCAAAAACAAATAAATTAATATTCAAAAACAAATAAAATAAGATTCAAAAACAAATAAATTAATATTCAAAAACAAATAAATTAAGATTCAAAAACAAATAATTTAACACAAATTAATTTTTTAAAAATAAATAAATTAACACAAATAAATTAAGATTCAAAAATAAATATTTTAACACAAATAAATTAACATAAATAAATTATTATTCAAAAACAAATATTTTAACAACAAATAAATTAATATTCAAAACCAAATAAATTACAATATATTACAATTAATTCCAACATAATAATTAATTTCAATTACGAATGAAACATTAAGTCATGGAAAAAATAAAATTTTTTTCGACATTTCAATGAATTGAATTAGAGACATTTTTTTATTTAAAAGAAACAAAGAAGGATGATAATAGAGCACAGTGACATACAGTCACTCTCTTTGCGGTGAAATAAAAGAGGAAGTGACGAACTACGTCAAAACGTGATACGAATTATGGGGCATGAAGTAGGTTGTTGTTTTAAAGGTTCATAAGGAGGTTTCAAGCGTGACCATTTCGACTTGAATATTATGCTTTGAATTCAAGTATAGTTGCCTTTCACGCGTAAGTAAAACTTTTTTTTTTTTTTTTTTTTATTCTTTCTAATAAGCAATGAAAAAAAAAGATCATAATTTTCTTTCTATTTGTCTATATATCTCTTCAGTTTCAGTTCGAGATCCTTTCACGGTTCACGTCCGGCGAGCGGATATTAATTTTCCAGAAAAACACCTTTCGCGAGAAAGGAGATACACTTACTTTCCACTCTTTTGCGCGTTCACTTACATATATTTATTATTTCGGTTTTTTTTTCTCAATTCAATGGGACGTCAAAAATCATTTTTTTATCTCATAACAATTGTATTATTAAATATTATATTAAAATGTGTCAAAAAAAAAAAATGATTTAATTAATATTTACTATAATTAAATAAACATATCTAATAAATATTATAATTATATAATCATAATAAGTATTAATTAAATCACATTTTTTTCCAAAATTTAATATTGTTGGCTAGAATTTTGTTTCTTTCTTTTGTTATTATTTTTTTTATTTTTTAAAATTAATTATTAGTTGTCCTTTTTCTTTTTTTTAAGTTTTATCATTATTATTATTATTATTATCAATATCATTATCATTATCATTATCATTATCATTATCATTATCATTATCATTATCATTATCATTATCATTATCATTATCATTATCATTATCATTATCATTATAATTATCATTATCATTATCATTATCATTATCATTATCATTATCATTATCATTATCATTATCATTATCATTATCATTATCATTAATATAATAATATTGAAGCATATAATTATTCTTTAAATTTAATATTTAAAAAAGAACAGATCGAAAATTACGTAACGGGAGAACAGTGCGAAAATTATCATTACAAAAGAGTGGAGTATATATATATATATACAAATAGTTTAATTGCCCTCACACAAAAAGAGAATCGGAGAATGGTACAAATCTGATTGTATAGGTGCTTTGAGATTCGAGGAAAATTTGATTGTAATCGCACGTGATTTAAAAAAAAAAAAAAATTAGCATAGGAAAATAATAAAACGATCAGATATCGACATTTCAATTCAAGGGGCCGTATATATTTATTATATAGTTGAGTGAAATTATCAGGGCGTATAGAGTTTGCGATATGGGATGATGGAAAGTATTTTTTTTTTCCTTCGTTTTTTCCATTTTTGTTTTCGAGAGCTGTATTTTTTATTTTTTTTTTCGTGCGTAATTATCGCGCGTATATACATATTTATGCCGTATTCCCAGATTTCGTGTTTGGAGATTCTTTCGCAATATGGATATGTATACGCTACCTGGAACCCTCGAAACTGTAATTAACCGTCAAGAAACGCAGGAAGCGCGTAAATTTTTTACATTTTTTTCGAGAACTCGATTTCGAAGTCTATAATATATATTTTTTTTAAAGTGTTTTTGAAAGTCGAGAACCCAGAAAGTTAATCCTTATTGAATTATTATATGTGGGGTAGGGGAAAGTATGCGGGATGTATAGTATTTTTGTTATTTGTTTTCAATGACCTTTTACTGTCACTGTATTAAACAAATAATTTAATGATTATAAAGAAGGGGATATTGAATTTTTGAAAAAGTTTGTAAAAAGCAAAATAATGTTAAAATGATCGATTATTTATTGAAATTGAAACCAATGTCAATAATTGTTTTGAAATAAAATGGACAATTTCTAAAATAGGTTGCACTAGATTTTATTTTGAAATGGTATTAAAAAAATTCGTTATTTTCCTAAAGGATTTTGTATATATATAATGTACAAACATTGAGAGATAACAGAATACAGAGATAGTCATTGATGGCATTTGGAACGATCGAAGCGAATGTAACGCGAGGACAGTTGTACAAACATATTTTAAAACCACCTCCCATGCAATGTGGAAACGTATATCTATATATTTACACTAGGGATGATGTATATATGAATGTTTCATCGAGAAATTTTTCGGTAAGTGATTGCAGGAATCATTATGTGTTTAGATACGCATATGCATACAAAATTACTGTTTTTATTATCATAATTAGGATACAGAGTTATAATATTTTTATTCATTGAATTTTACTTATTTTATTTTGTATAGAGTACCATCTGCCTGGACGCTGAATTATCCCCACTCCAACGTTGTTGATCATTGTGATTCTCATAGTTCCCACCAGGAGCGCACCTAGACGAATTTGCACGAAGGGAAACGATAAAGGAGCGGAAAGTGACGAAAAAGGGCGAATTTGCGCGAAGGAGAACGAGGAGAAGCGGAAAGTACCGAACAATGACGGAGAAGGACGAGGAGAAGCGGAAAGTGCCGAAAAAAAGCGAATTTGCGCGAAGGAGAACGAGGAGAAAGCGGAAAATACCGAACAATGACGAATTTGTACGAAGAAGAACGAGGAGAAGCGGAAATTACCGAACGAGGACGAATTTGCACGAAGAAGAACGAGGAGAAGCAAAAAGTACCGAACGAGGACGTATTTGCACCGAAGAAGAACGAGAAGAAGCGGAAAGTACCGAACAATGACGAATTTTCACGAAGAAGAACGAGGAGAAGCGGAAAGTACCGAACAATGACGAATTTACACGAAGAAGAACGAGGAGAAGCGGAAAGTACCGAACGAGGACGAATTTGCACCGAAGAAGAACGATGAGAAGCGGAAAGTACCGAACAATGACGAATTTGCACGAAGAAGAACGAGGAGAAGCGGAAAGTACCGAACGAGGACGAATTTGCACCGAAAAAGAACGAGGAGAAGCGGAAAGTACCGAACGAGGACGAATTTGCACCGAAGGAGAACGAGGAGAAGCGGAAAGTACCGAACAAGGACGAAGAGAACAAGGAAGAAGCAGGAACGAGTCTTCCCATCTTTTCTCCGTTTTTACCTTGGATTGTGGTAAGTTTTTATTTTATTAATAGTGACAAAAAAGATTGAGTGCATTTTGAGGTTAGAATATTAGGCAAAATGAAACTTCTCTTGATTCGACCACTTGTTTTTTGGAGATCAGTAACAGATGGCGCCAGTGAGAAAATTGTGGGAAATTTGAAAAATTAACAACACGTGGCAAGTGTATAATTTTTTTTCTTCTACTCCTTATGAAGGGCGTAAAAAAGCGACTGTTATACATTATTGAAAAAAAGATATAGGAGATGATGAGATGTGCCAATAACCTCTTAATTCCTTGTGCGTGCACTGTTCGCATTTATCAGAAAAAACGCAGCAAGCAATTTCAACTGTTTTTTTTTTTATTTATTTATTTTTTTGCCAGGACCTCATAGTGGCAATAAAATCGTGTTTTCCGTTATCGTTTGGCTTTAAAACGTGCCATCGCGCTTAACGACCCAAGAGCGAAGAGAACGCTTACACTCTCATATATATATATGTATATATATGTATATGCGCTAGACGGACTGAAGACAGTGGCCGCAGGTCCTTATCTTTTGCGGAACTATGCCCATGGTACGACAAAATTCAAACGATTTACGAGAAATCGCGGATAGTGCTTTATTGGATCGTAATTCGCCTTCTTATCCGCAAATAAATGTGATAAATTTCTATACACGGTCATACGGGAATTTCGTGGTTATATTTATTTATTATTTCCCGGAATAAGGGAATATTAATTCACACTAAAACAAATTTTTTTCTAATTTTTTTTTTATTTTTTAAAATGTTCTTTATTTTAAAATGTTTTTTCAAATATTTTTTAAAATATTTTTTTAAATATTTTTTTAAATCTTTCTTTAAAATATTTTTTTAAATCTTCCTTTAAAATACTTTTTTTGAAAATATAATTAAAAAAATTTTTTTAATTTCGAAAAAAAGAATTATCACCAGAGATGAAAGAACGGGTTTTGAAAAAAATTTTTTTATGACCTCGAAATGAATTTTTAATTGGCATTTTGCTTTTACGACACATATACACACACATAAGTTTGGGACATTCTCAAAACATCTAGATTATTAATCATCGACGTGAAAATAAACGTCGCCGATTATTTACAGATAGAATTATCGGTGTCATAAAAAATATTGCATGACTCGTAATGTATATACCCCCATATAATACATTATAAAAAGATATACAGTCTGCCGAAAAACGTGATTCCTGACATTCTAATTATCCAAATTACGTGTAAGTATTCACTCTTTACATAAGTTTTATTTCAGATAACTCAATCGATAAATGAAAATGCAAAAAAAGAGAAATGCTTAAAAATTTTAATTAACTAAAATATCACCGAGACACATTCCCTGAACATATCTTAACGTAAAAATCCATTGTTGATCAACAATTACACTACTGCGCATGCGTAAGTATCATATGACACTACTGCGCATGCGCAAGTCTCATAGTACCCTACTGCGCATGCGCAAGTATCATATTACACTACTGCGCCTGCGCAAGTATCATACTACACTACTGCGCATGTTCAAGTATTACACTACTGCGCATGCGCAAAGTATCATATTACACTACTGCGCATGCGCAAGTCTCATAGTACCCTACTGCGCATGCGCAAGTATCATAGTACACTAGTGCGCATGTTCGAGTATTACACTACTGCGCATGCGCAAGTGTAATATAACGCTACTGCGCATGCGCAGTATTGTACTATGTTACTTGCGCATGCGCAGTACGGTAATACTCGAACATGCGCAGTAGAGTAGTATAATACTTGCGCATGCGCAGTATTGTACTATGATAGTTGCGCATACGCAGTAGTGTAGTATGATACTTGCGCATGCGCAGTATTGTATACTTTCGCATGTGCAGTAGTGTAATATGATACTTGCGCATGCGCAGTATTGTACTATGATAGTTGCGCATGCGCAGTAGTGTAGTATGATACTTGC
>JUFY01029078.1:0-21171 GCA_001855655.1 Leptopilina clavipes | reverse complement strand
ATTACTATTATTATTATTATTATTATTATATTAATTATATTAATATCATTAATGTAATATAATAATATAATAATATTACATGAGCAGAGTTTAATTGTTTTTGTTTGATAGTAATTATTAACCCCTTAACTGCGATGACGAAGATTTGACGGCCAAAATCTTCGTCATCCGCTGTTAAGGAGTTAACAATTTTTACAAATAAAACAAAATTTTTTTTAAATTGGTGAATTATTTAATGGATTTAGTTATTAGAAGGCTTTTAAGTTGCTTTTTGTTAATAGAAGTAGTTTTCTGTTGGATTTTTTATATTGAGAACTATTAATTAGTTTGCATATTCTTAATAGAAGATTATTAATCAGTTTTCATTTTTTAACGGAAGATTATTATTTGCTTATTTATAATTTATCGTTTGCTATTTTAATATAAGTTAACTTTTCTTATTTTCTTTTTATTAATTTTAAATATTATAATTTAGTAGAATGAAAATACATAATTTGGGGAAAAAAATAAAATGTCTGTAGTTTGTTTTCAAATTAATGAAGTGTTTATTTTGTATGATAAATTTTTCGTTTCGAGAATTATTACCCTTGTTAATATCACGTAATAAAAAAAGAATATATGAATAAATGAAAAGGTAAAAAAAATAAATAAATAATAAAATATTAATTTTTTCTCACTAATATATATGAATAAACTTTAAATTTTATGTTTCTTAAAATTCTCTGGATGTATTTTTGTCTCTCGTAAATCGGATAAAATGTCATTGTTCAGCTTCATTATATATTGTAATTTATTATTTTATAAGGTACGATGGAATATTATTTTAATAATAATAAAAATTATTATTATTTTAATAATAATAAACATTATTATTATTATTTAAAGAACGATCGATTCCGAAATGTGCACTTATTCACTTGAGTTTATAATTTTATATTTGAACTTTCGACTTAATAATTTTCATTGGGTAAAATATTTTTTGATATTGAGTTTATGTGTTATATATATAATGAAATTTTGTCCGATTTCCGGTAATCCAAAATGGCACCACAGAAACTTACCCACGTAGCCATGTCGCCGTGTTTGGGGTGCAGCCAGCGAACAACTGGATGCCAAATATCGTGAACAATGAACATTTATAGAGACCATTGCTCACGGGGTACTTTCTTCCGTGCTAAGGTACCAATGTCGTTTACGAGGCGACAAATATCTTAATTGTCGTCATAATGCGCGTCGAACCGGGACCAAACTGGGACCACTGGGAAGGGATATTACGGCACAAAAAAAGCGCCATTCATTCATTGATAATAATTATTATTATTTTACTACTACTGCTGCTGCTGATGACCAAATTCACAAAAGAGGATTTCACGATTTTGTATATTTATATTGAAAATTCGCGAGTTTAGAAATCTTTTCTTCATGGAATAAGAATTTTATATGCACCGTAATCTTTTGTAAAATACACATTCATTTCCGTAAAGAAGGGGGGGAATAATTTCCACATACATTGAGATTAAATTTTTTTTTTTTTTAATTCTGATTTTATGAATAAAAGGGAAAATAAGAATTCATTGATAGCTGTTTTTATGAGCTTTCATGTTGTTTGTCGAACAAAACATTGATAGATATGAGTGTAGACTATAAATAATTTTATTGATATTAAAAAAAATAATATTTCAATATTGTTATTTGCCTTTTATTGTTATTATATGGAATTGTGCTTAATATCCAAACAGGGAGAATAATGCATCACGTATTTGGAATTTTTTTTTTTTGTATTAAATTTCGAAAATATATTTTAAGTTGTAAAAGAGTAATAATTTTTTCATTGTGCTGTAATTTTACCCTTTTTGATGTCTATTTCGAAATACGTGATGAAATGGGAGATAAAATCTGTTTTGAATAACTATATATTTTTTTTCATTTACTCGAAAAAAAAATGTGATATAATTCTTAAATTGAGAATAAAATTTTGTCAGTGTGTAATCGATTTGAAAAAGTTGGAAAAGAACGTCTTGAGATATATATATATGTATGTATTTCTTTTTTTTATTCGTAAAAGTGTAATGCTCATTCAGCGTTTTTGGAAGCAGTCAGCTTTTGTGAACTATCATGCACGTGGAATCAAGCGAAAGGTAAATCTAGCATCGACAGTAAATCCAGGCCCGTGGTTAAGGTACATATATACCTAAAACCCCGCACTACTTCCGGAACTGAGAGCGATTCCTATGCCCTCGAATGCCTCGTAAAACTTCCCCACCCCGCCTCTCCTTCATTTCTCCCCAAAACCACGCTCCAAATACTGAAGATTCTCAAAAGAGTCGTTTAGAATGCAGCATCTGTTTTCGTTCTTTTGCCATATAACCACTATATAGACGAACGTGAATACTTATTACATAATCAAACAATATTTATACCGTGGAAAAATTTTTTAATAATTAAATTTCTTTTTCTTGTTATTCAATTTTTAATTATTTATTTATATTGGTTCGATTTTTGAAATAAAAATTTATTTCTTGAAATAAAAATACACTTATGTAATAGTTTAGTGGATAAATTTTTATTGTTTTCTTTTAAAATACATTTTGTTTTATTGGAAAAAAATTATTTGTAGCATTTTATTAAAAACTGGTAGTAATTTGTTATTTTGTTGAAATGTTTCAGTTTTTGGTACCAAGAAAGCTGCTCCTAATGATGATACTTCATCTTCGACAAGGAAATTTGAACTTGGTAAGTCTATTGTTTTTTCTAATTTGCCACAATTTGATATATGAAATTCCGTGACGAAAAAATATTCCCACTTGTGAAGAATCGAACCCCGGTCCCTTGGTGTTGCGAGTCGTGTGACGTAGTCCCGTAGCCATGTCCCATCTGCTAGTGGGACTACGAACAAAAATGTTTTTATATGTTTTAAACTATTAATTTTCAATTTTAGTCTTTAGGAGTTAATACTTAATAGTTTTTCAAATTTCAATAATTTAGAAGAATCTTTTTAAAAAGAAACTCTGAATTTTTTTTTTTTTTTTAAATCCAAGGGAAGAAACTCTGAATTTTTTTTTTTTTTTAAATCCAAGGGAAGAAGATTTAATGAAAGAGGTTAATTGAAATAATATGAAAAGTGTTTCGCAAACAATTTAGTGAACATTAAAGTTTGATATTTTATCTTTATAATTATAACGCTTGCATCAAACGCACCAATGGAATTATTAATCCAACTTAAGAGCTTTCTGTCTTGGCAAACTGAGGTTTTAGAAGGTATTTTATCATTCGCAAGGCACCTCAGATTTTGCGACTTGCTTTAAAAGTCGCGAAATATCGCCATTAAAGGAGAATTTCAAACTTGTGATAAACATTATATTTTTAATTTTTAATTAAATCTCCTCTAAATCTTCCCCTTGGTGAAAAGTCTCAATTAATTTTGAGTAATAATTAATATTTTATTATCTTAGTAAAAATATGCCTAATTTGAACTAGTTGAATTTTCTACTAATTTTTTACTACTCCTCTTGATCTGAATTAGTAAAAAAAATTTGACTAATTAAAATTCGTGACTAATTTCTTGCTTTTGAATTAGTTAAATTTTACTAATAGATCCTCTTGATCTGAATTAGTAAAAAATTTTTAACTAATTTAAATTCGTGACTAATTTCTTGCTTTTGAATTAGTTAAATTTTACTAATAAATAGTAAGAAAAAAAATTTTTTTCTACTAATTTATTAGTACCTACATTTAAACTTATAAATAAAAATTAAAATATACTAATAAATACTAAGTAAATAAAAATACTAATTTTGAAATAAAATAATATTTAAACGAAAAAAAACAAATTCCGGGGGATAATAAATGAAGAATAAATCGATTTTGTTATTTTATCGACTTGCAAACAGCTTTCGTTGTAGATCCCGTAAAATAGAAAATGGCAAGAGATTTTGCAACCCTTGGAAGAAGCTTTCGTGTCTCTACTTTCTCTCTCTCTCTCTCTTTCTCTTTTTTTATATACAAATGGCTCGTCCGGGCTTTTATGGTCGATTTATACGCACACGCGTCATACCATTTCGAAAATTTATGCGTTCACGTACGAACAGTATACGTTCTTATAAGTTTATGTGACGCCTGAATCGCGCAGCTGTTCTATAGGTAAGCACCACATAACAGTGGTGTTCTTATTGCTGCATAAAATCTGCAGAGTTTCGAAAGAGAGTGTGCGTGAGAGAGAGTGGAGAAGGTAAGGGAGAAGTGTGAGGGGGAGGGGGGGGGTGAATTTGAAGCTCAAAGCGCACCAGAAACTGTCAGAATGCGAGATACGGCATTTCATAGAAGCAGCAATTGGAAATCGATAAATATTATTATCCTTGCAGAATTCGATAGATATTCGTGACTAACCTCATCTCTTGTTGCAAAAAAAAAAAGAAAAAAAGATTTCAAATTTAGAACTTGGCATTATTTAGGTACTCACGCTTGAATACTTTTACCATATATATTGTTATTTCAGTTTCGTGACTAATATCACTTAAAAAATTTACGAAAAAAAAATAAAAACGAAGAAATGGTGAAAAAATTATTCAAATAGTGTCATTATGCTATTTAAATAATTTTTTTCCATTTCACGAGTAGGAAAAATTCTCTTTTATGGTTGGAATAGTGTCGGGGAATAATTTTTGTTTCTTTCTCAATGTTGACAATATTCTATTTATTATTTTAATTCCTCTCTTTTTAATTTCCCCCTTTTTTTTAATTCTTTAAACATTTTATTTTCTTTTTTTAATATTTTACTTTTACTTTTGTTTCTTACTTTTTGTTTTATTGTATTATTTTGGTTACTTAATTTTTTCTTTTAAATTTTACACTTTTTTTTGGTTTTGTTTTTTCTTTTCCCTTTTGGTACATTTCATTTTTTTTTTTTTTGCTTCCTTTTTGTTTCTCATTTTTGTTTGTTGTAATTATCTTCCTTTTTTGCATACATACATACATGAAAATTGTGTTTCATTCTTAATGAAAATTTTTCATCAACAGAATTCAGAAACTCATATGGAAAGTATTAAATTTGTTAATAAAATTAATTTTGTTACAGAATTATTCAATTCGAGTGGTGTAAAATGTAATATTATCAGAAGTGAGAATTTTTTTTTTTTTTTTTTTATTAAAAAGCAAAGTAAAATTATTGTTGGAGATTATTAATTTTGAAAATTGATGAATTTATTTAATTTTGATTAATATTTTTTAATAGAGAATTGTCACAGAGAGAGAGAGAGAGAGAGAGAGAGAGAGAGAGAGAGAGAGAGAGAAATACGTGATATTCGAGTAACAAACTATCAACATTATAGCACACATTTATGACGTTAATAAAAAGTGATAACAGACTTCCATGACACCGGAAGTTCCTCCGGGTCAATGCATTTCCCAGCTGGACAGCGTCGTTTCAAAAACCTCTTTTCTCTTTATGTTTGCCATAAATAAAATCAATAGAGAGACAAACCACTTACATCTCCCTCCCTCCCTCTCTTTTTTTTATTCTCCCTTTGATGCAACTTGAATCGACATTTTGCAAATCAAACATTTTTCAAAAGAATCCTTGTTAAAATTTTTATTAGACAAAATTGAAATTCAATTCAATCGATGATCTTTTATTGAAACGATTTTATTTAATGTTTGAGGGAAAAAAAAAACATTTTTGTCTGCGCCTATGTATCTGAAAAATGTGGAATTTCTCATTTTTTAAGAGATTTTCGAATGTTCTTCGATTTAGACATTGTGATGTGGAGCGAAAAAAGATGTGAAACTGATGACAGCTAAAGTTGAGAATGCGTCCCTTTTGCACCCCCCTCCACCACAAGATAGTTCATTATTTTCTGAGTACATAAAAGTTTTTTTTCGTCCTTTTTTTATATAGGTATCTATCAAGGCTGAACGATCTTGCTAACCCTAAAATTGACTTATCTTGAGGAATTACGCATTTACGTCTTATGGCATTTTTTTCAACATCTATTCAATTATATCTTTACGAGAGAGAGAGAGAGAGAGAGAGAGAGAGAGAGAGAAAGAGATATTCAAAGGTTACATTCTCTGAAGCCAATTCAATTAAGGCGGTACTTTGACAGAGTCGAGATGAATGGCATTTGGAAGATTTTATGGGCACTAGATTCTGTATTTTGTTTCTTTGAAGAAACGTGAAACTGTGATGAAACTCTAAGAGTCTAATTGAATATTTTAGATTAGACGATTCAAGTTCGCATTTTATGGGAGAAAATTGAAATTAGAAAAAGGTTTATTGCTTTTGAGTTTTTGTCACAAAGCGGACTTTTTAATTAATTTTATTGGCAGGACACTTTTTAGGATTTCTGTTTGCCAATGTTGTTACGATTATCATTAGCATTATGATTATTATCAAAACTACAAGTTAAAAAGAAAGCTTAAAATTTAATTAGTCAATCATACCTCTATTGCACGGAGAAAAATATAAAGTAACTTTTACTACTTTCATAGTAAAACCTGAACTGTCAGGAACTTCTGCGCATTTCTAGTAACTTTTACTATTTTCGGAGTAAATTTTGCTACGTTCAAAGTAATTTTCACTAATTTTTTACTAATATGTACTTTGAACGTAGTAAAATTTATTTCGAAGTAACAAAATTTACTCCGAAAATAGTAAAAATTGCCAAAAATGCGCAGAAGTTTCTGACAGTTTAGGTTTTACTATGAAAGTAGTAAAAGTTACTTTATTCGTTTTCTCCGTGTGGGAATTATTTCTTCTCCAAATGATGGCACAAATAATTGTCAAAAATTTATGCAAGCGATGTATAACGTCTGTTAATCGTTGATGGAATTTACGCTTCCACAGGTGATTGAATAATTCCAAAAGAAATGCAATAATTGCGATTGGCAAATCAATTTGGAGGATAATAAATGGCGAAATAGATAAATCGGACATTTTAGTAGACATCAATTTATCGTCATTTATTCTCGACTTTTTAAGAGGTGGATAATCTTCCTTGTACCATTTTTGAATCAAACCAGTCTCCATAAATCTATTGATATGACGCTCAAATTCAAAAAGATATGGAGAATTGCTTCCAACATCAAATTCATAAACCATAATTCGAATTTTTTGTGAATTATCAATTTTAATAGTGGCGACTTTGTTTACTTTCAAATCCAGTTTGAGAATTTCTTCAGCTATTGAATAATTTTATTTAAATTGCTTTATTTTACTGTTTGTATATTGCGTCAGTTGGTAAATTGCTGTGTAATATGAAAATGGATAATATAGTGAATCAATTTATCAAAATGATTATATAATAATATATATTATATGTTTATGTTATTATTTTTTGTATTTTAAGAAATTTTATTTCTATTACACACATTTGTTTTGTTTATATTAACGTATAAAAATTGATTAGGTAAAGTACTTTTATTTTCGTTTCCATTTTATTATTGCATTGATATTGCTTCAACTTGGAAATATAAATAAATTTTTGGACTAAACTTTTTCTTGTAAAAATAAAGGCAAAAAAAATCTTCTCATCGCGTCGAGAGAGAGTTGCAAGCTCTTGAGTTTAAACTTTAAACTTGACATTTTTTTCCTAAATGAAGATTTTCATTATTTTGCTCAGTAAATTGTCGTTGTCTGGCAAGCTCTGGGCAAATAGGGGCAAGGAGGGAGCTAGGAATATATATATATATATATATATATTTTCCCTGTGACTATTTTCTTATCTCTTTGTGAACACGAGTCTCGTTGAAATTTTTTGTTTTTCCCCACATACACATTGAGGAGAATATAAGATGGTCAAAAATAAAAGAGGATGGTCTGGCAAATAGGCGCGAGATACACGATCGTAAAACAAGTGGTATACGAAATCATGAGATTCTGTCTTGTTTCTTTCTCGCTTTATTTCTATCTTCCACGAGAGACTTCCAAAACTCATCCTCAACCTTTCACTATAACGTCCAACTTTCTCTGAAATGAGGGTTGAGAAAGGTGGTGGAGAATCGAGAACAGTGCAATGGAATGAGAAAGTTTGTGAGTGAGAGGGTAAAAGGGGGAGGTAAAAGTTTTCCAGAGGGTTGAGAGAATAGGTGACGGAGAATTCGATGTTTAGCAGACGTTATCTCACCACAGTGTGCCTGATTACGGAAACGCCTTGAAACCATTAGCCCAACACAGAGGTACGAATTGTGAGGAATTTTCTTCTTCCTTGTCCCCTTTCTCTCCACCCCAGTCGTCTACACGATTTGTGGAATTCAGTTTGAGTGTCGACATTTGATGAAATTACTCCTGTACACAGCATCCCTCTCTCTCTGGTTCCTCCTGCCTCATCTGCTTCCGAAGTGCTTCAATCGATATTATATATATATATATATATATATATATATATATATATATATATATGTACTGGTTGTACATGCTTATGGTACTCAGCGTCTTAATACAAATGCACCTACATACATATATTAACTGTAAGTGGATGAAGCTAAGCAACAAGGTATTAAACCGCAACATAATCAGAATTCAGTTAATGCCTCGAATTCCCGACATGTTTTTGAACGATTTAGCTCCCTATATTGGTTGAGTGAATTAACTGCGCTTGATTGAAAATGCATTCGTTGGGTTTAAATTAATTAACTTCTTTTCTGCGCTCGTAAGAATATATTCCGAATGAAAACCAAGTTCAATTTGGGCAACATTTATTTTTTCATTCTTTTGCAAATTCAAACCAAATCGACGAATCTCAAATTAATTTGTTTGCATATTAATTTATTTATTTCGTATTCATTAATTATTTAATTTATCAATTTTGTATCAATTGATTAATTAATTGATCAATTAATTTATTATTCTTGTATTAATTAATTAATTTATTTATTAATTAATATACTTTGTATTAATTAATTAATTTATTTATTAATTAATATACTTTGTATTAATTAATTAATTTATTTATTAATTAATATACTTTGTATTATACTTTGCATATTAATTTATTTATTTCGTATTCATTAATTATTTAATTTATCAATTTTGTATCAATTGATTAATTAATTGATCAATAAATTTATTATTCTTGTATTAATTAATTATTTAATTTATTTATTTATTAATATACTTTGTATTCATTAATTAATTTATTAATTAATATACTTTGTATTCATTAATTAATTTATTAATTAATATACTTTGTATTCATTAATTAATTTATTAATTAATATACTTTGTATTAATTAATTAATTTATTTATTAACTTATTTATTTACTTATTTTTTATCTATTTATTAATCTGACAACATATTTGATCCAAACTTTGTAAATTGTAAATTCTCCTGATAGATTCCTAATCTCTCGAATAACGATTCTCAAGCGAATAGAACCAAGTTCCGCCATATTGGACTCTCCATTTTGAATTTCGAAAATCCTGATTCGTATTCAGTGGTTATCAACCAATTAAAACAATATTTTTATTTCTTTCCTCTTCCTCTGAAAATTCAATTTTTTATCAGAAGCTTCTGATAAAAATTGAATTTTTCATTTCCTAAATAATTTTTTACACGGATTTGTTTGAATTTTGGGAAAACGAATAAAGTCCATAAGGTGAATTTTCTGAATTATCTCAAAAAAATGAAAAAAGAAAGAATAAAGAATAAAGAAAACAAAAACAAAAGAAAGACAAAAAAAAACAGCGAAGAATGCAATATTCGTTGTTCGCAATGTGAAACTGACTTTTCTTCCGGACGTTCAGAGAATTTTCCTCCTGAGGAAAACGAATGCTGCTGCACCGCTTTTAGAAAAAGAGAGCGAGAGCATTTCTTGAACAATGCTATCCAAAGCGTGACGGTTAGACGATCGCAGGTATTTTAGCACACTTTCCTAGTCGCCGTTGCAGTAGACATTACCCCGATAATTGCAGACTCGTTTTTGCAAAGCACTGAGTGAGTTCCATCCCCAAAGAGGGTAAAACTCGAAACTTCAGACTCTTCTCAGGAATGAACGCTAATTGAAACCTCACTAGCATTTGTTCCTTCCATTTTCGTCTCATTGAGAAACAAATAATGTATAAAATTATTTTCCTCTTTGCTTTCATTTCGATTCACGATTTTTTAATTTGGAAAATTAAATTTAGAAAATTAAATTTCGAAAATTGAATTTAGAAAATTAAATTTCGAAAATTAAATTTCGAAAATACTTTTAAATTGTAGTAGGAGAAAATATTTCCGCGCTTATAAAATAAATAATTAAAAACCTCTTTCATACATTTGTTATAGACTATATAAATAAAAAAAATAAGCCACATTTTGTAAATGTTGCAATAAATAAAATTGTCTAATTTTAATTTATTAAAAAAAAATTTTCAAACAGGTAAATAAAATAAGGATTTAGAATTTTAGAAATATATGCAAATATTTTTTATTAAAATAGATAAAAAATTCGCGAGTTAGAAATGGATTAAGGATAAATTTTTTACTATTTAAAATTCACACATTTGTCGTAAAACAAAATCTAATTATTATTTTTTTCCCTCACTTTTTCACACTTTCTGGTTTATAATCTCTTCAAAGTGACGCTGAAAAATATTTAAAGCTTCGTATTTATAAAAATGAAACTTTTAACCAATAGATTAATAAACCAGAGGGTAGAATCATTTTTTTTTTGTTTTTTTTGCACTGCGAAAAGTATGGAGAGTAATCGGGCGCAATTTCTCTTATTTTTAGCGAAACCGTTTGCTACACGCGTTAAATAAAATTATTTTAGTTTTTATGAGAGCGTAGAGTTTTTTTCAGATCGAAATTTATTTGTCTGTGATTCACATGGGTGTGCATATAGTTAATCCTCCTTAAAAAGGTTTTATTGTCTCTCTCTCTCTCTTTCTCTGCGATAAAAAAAAATATGTAGCAAAAAATTGTCGTTAGTTCATTACCAACACGCACTATATCAGTTTTAATCGAAATTAGATTAGCTTTAATTGCATAAAAATAATTCAGAATTTAATTTATTTAATTATTATTTATTTAAATATACGGGAAAACCATAATAATTAACATTAAATTATTATTGTTTTCTCCTGAGGTAGCATTTTATTATTTATTTTACTTTTATTTAATTTTTTTGTTTTATTTTAAAAAGTTTTTCGTTCTAATGAAGAAATTTAAAAAAAAAAACGATAAAATTACAATTTTTTACTAAGGGGTTTAATTTAATGAAAGAAAAAAATTATCCTATTTGAAACACTCGAGTAAAAAATAATTCACATTCTATTTTTTTTGTTTTCCTGTAATTATTTTTTAGGCAAAAGAAAATGTGTGAATGAAAAATGATTAATTAATGAAAAAATAAAAAAAAAAATCATCTAATGGAACAAAAGGAAAATTTTAAAGCGGAAATCATGTCCAATAGATTAAATAGGAAAAGCGGACGTGTACATAAACGATTCTATTATCACGGCGTAGCACTAATGTTTAAATCGATAGTCGACGGCTGTCGACGGAAGCGAATTGGGACCCGGTGCGGTGGTGAATGGGGGAAAAGAGGGAAGACGTTCTCCTGATACTCGACGCGATGTTCCGGCTCGTTACCTTGATACATTTCGCACAATTACATTTTTACGTTTACGAAATCGCTGAAGCTCCATGTACCCTATATGCATCCATATATATAGATACACACCCAAAGACTGAGCTTCGCAATATCCAGGAAAATCGCGTGGAAATAATTACAGACCTTTGTTTCAACGCTTGAACGTATTCAGGGGGGGAAAAAAGGGGTGCCGTGGGAGGGAGGAGAGTAGGTTCGGGAGATCGCGCTCTGATAAAGATAAAAACCGACGACGAGCCTCTCTCGTAATTCTTTTGTCTCATTTGGTAAATACCTGGAAATTACTTTAAATGATGACAAAAAAAGAGGAATACACTTTAGTTTAAATAAAATAAAATACGACATAAAAATAGTGTATCCTCTAATTTTTTTTTTGCGTCCAGCCTGAAATTCCTCTTGTTTCGTTCCTTCACAGAGTCAAAAAATAAATTCTAATGGATTTGAATGTGCTTAGAATTCGATTCCATTTTTTTTGGTTTGAGATTCTAATTGGATAATTTATAGAATTGGAAAAATTCATGGGATGGAATGAAAAAATTAATGTTAGGTTCTTTCAAAGCGGGGGAATTTTTTTCAGAGAGAGGGAATTAGAAAGAGAAGGAGAGAAATTTTTTAAGTTGAATATATTTTTAAGTAGATAGGGATTCATTGAGAGAAAATATTCACTTATTTAGGGAAAAAAGTATCTTTTGTATTGGTACCATAGCAACGGTTACTATGGCAACAGATAGCCTAGAAACGGTTGCTATAGTGACGGTTACCGTGGCAGCGGTAATAATTGGTAATACACGAGCAACGGTTGCTATGACAACCGTCAGTATAGCAATGGTTACCATGGCAATTGATACACTAGCAACGGTTGCTATGGCAACCGTCAGTATAGCAATGGTTACCATGGCAATTGATACACTAGCATCGGTTACCATGGCAATTGATACACTATCAACAGTTGCTATGGCAACCGTCAGCATAGCAACGGTTACCATGAGAACGAATGCATTAACAACTGTTGCCATGGGAACGAATACATTAGCAACTGTTACCATGGGAACGATTTCTATGGCAACGTTTGCTATGGAAGCGATTATCCTAGCAACAGTTGTCATGGAAGCGATTACACTAGCAACGGTTGCTATGACAACTTTTACCCTAGCAACTTTTGACATAGGAAAGGTTGCTATGACAACCGTCACTATAGCAACAATCGCTATGGCAACGGTTACCATGGTAATGATCACCATAGCATCAGTTACCCTAGCAACAGTAATTTTGCTATCAGTAGTAAAAGTAATCTTTAGTCGGTCAAATTTTTTTTAAATTATCAATTTTAGAAGCAGTAGTAAAAGTGTATTTTAGTCAGACATAAATTTTGACGAATACTTGTATTGCTTTTCAAGGAAAAATATAAATATTGGGAGATAAGTTTTTTTTTTTTTTTTTTCATCTCTTCACCCTCGGAAATTTTTGTGAAAGTATTTGGTCCCTCTGTTATATGGGGTGGCGTGTCAATAATTGAGCGTGAAATCCGAGTTAAAGAAACTGACATGTTGGGAAATCAAGGACGTGAGATTTATTATGACGAGGCGTTTTCCATTATTATTATTATCGTCATTATTATTATTATATGTGAAGGAAAGGAGGGTTAGTTTACCACGTCCGCAGGAATATTTCGATGTTCGATGGACGTAAACTCATGGTGCCACTTGCAAACTCCACATTTCAGTCCCTTGTTCAATGTTGTGGTTCGTGTGAACCTTAACCTCCACTCGAGTTTAGCGCACTATAACGAGATAACGACCAACACTGAAAGATATATCGTATGACAGGGCACGAAATTAACTAAACTTGCTCCCCCGTTCCAAAGTCTCAAGGACAATATAACAAAGTGCTAAACTGTTCTCACTAAGCACTCACGCTAGAATTATTACATTTGGATGATTTTTACCAAATTTTCCTCCCCCATTTTGACCTAAATTGACTATTTTCAGTAGAATTTTCAATTTTTTTTTTAAATTTTCAATTGAGGACCAATTGGTAGAATGCTTGTTGGGATTTTTTTTAAGTCAGTTTTTAACAGTAAATAGATATAGAAAAGAGTCTGGGGAAGGTTATAAAATTGTTTGATTGTGGAGAGGGAGAATAAGAGTGTGGGATATATTATTTTGACCCTAAAAACAAACATGAATGGATATAGATTGTATATAGGGCGTTCGACCAAGAGGTATCAAAGATCCTTAGGGGTTTTGTGTGAAAGTCTGACAGACGTGAGGATAAAACTTTTCGAGCCATCTAAATCAACAGCTACAGATACAGATTCCAGAGATCGGTGGAGCTAGCCGATCCCCATATATGCGGATCGGTTTTTCTCTCTCTCTCTCTCTCTCTTTGTGGTACAAGCCACATCAACCATAGATCTCTTAGGCTCGCTGCCCCAGGGATTTCAATTCCACTTTCAAAAACCCACCTGTACGAAGTGGTTCCATTTTCCTTTTCCCTCGCATCTCCAATTTGATCCGATTCGTTGAGCACCAACACTAGTCTAAATCAGTCACATTTCCGGTCTACTTTTCTCCATTCCGGGAAAAAATTGCGACACTCTTTTTCAATTTCAATTTCAATTGTGAATTGAATTTTGATGAAAAGTGAAATATTTTTGATCTGGTCAAATTATAACTTGAATTTTTTGTCTGAAGAATAAAAATGGTTATTCGATTGTTTTGAATTTGCGAACTAATTGTTTGTATTATGATTTTATTAATTAATTAGCGTTCGGAGTTATCGATTTCCCGTCTAAAAGTCTCATTCTCTGAAATAACTTTTCATTGCGTCTCACCATAATTCGCGCTCAAGCGACTTGAATTGGCTTTCATAACAGCACAACAAACAGAGTGCGTAAATTAATTTTGTTGAAATAGTAATAGAAGCTTAATTTATAATGAGTGTTTTCCGTTCTGTTTTTGCGATTCACTGCCGGAATTCAAAAGCAGAGGAAATTGAATATTCCAGAGGAGGGAGATTAATTAGAAAATATGGAAAAATATTAAAATCTCGTTTTTCAGGAGATTCGTCATGTAAATCGGTTCTTAATGGACTATTAAGATTATATTTGTGTTCATTAATTATTTAATAATTTAAGGACGATTTAATGACCGAGGGAAAAAAAAATTAATAGCTTGAGATCGAAAAAAGATGGGAAACATTTTTTCTTCAGGATAAATCGTGTAGAAATCGACAAGGTATCCCGTGCAGAAATTGCCCTAGTTTTCCCTATTTAAAATAGGGATGTAACAAGGGCCTTGGAAGAAACTAGGAAAACTGGTTAGACCCTTGCTAAAGCCCTATTTCGAGTAGGGCCAAGTGGGGCAATTTCTGCACGGGATGTCTAAAATGGTCCTACTTTGGCAGTACTATTTAATATAACCTAGTTTGGTCCTAACTTGGCCCTACCTAGAGTAGCCAGTTTAATTATTTAAGCAAACAATTAAACATGCGCTTTGTGAATAATTATAATAAACAATAATAATTTGTTTAAATATTGCCAAAGTAGGGCCTAGTTAGTAAAGAGCCAAAATAGATAGGACCCGATTAGGGCCTAGTTAGTAAAGAGCCAAAATAGATAGGACCCGATTAGGGCCTAGTTAGTAAAGAGCCAAAATAGATAGGACCCGGTTAGGGCCTAGTTGGTAAAGAGCCAAAATAGATAGGACCCGGTTAGGACCAATTTTTAATTTCCACACGGGAATAATTATGTTACTTTTTTTTGAAGTCATATTTACGTATAAAAAAAATGACATAAAATATTCTCGTCTTTTAGTAAAGAACACTTTTCTCTTATTCTTTGCTATACTTTTTCTTGGGCACATTGTGAATTCCCGCTCTCTTAGGAGACGAAAGAAGCAAGTCGTTCCTCTTGAGGTTTCAAACAGACTCTACCTCGGAGTCTCATAAATATTTAAATCTAATGAACTTTACAGTGAGCTATCCGTGTAGATTTAAATCACAACTTCCGTTTTCCTCCATCTCAATCCAAAACCCCTTTGACTCTCTCTCTCTCCCTCTCTCTCTCTCTCTCTCTCTCTCTCATTCTACGACCGACTTTTTCGTTTTTTAACCACAGTCATACTTATGACAATCGTCCATTTTCCACTTCCTTAGCTCGACAGTTTTCTTCCTTTCTTTAATCGGTAGATAAACTTGCTCAACGAGCAACCAACACTCGAGTGAACAAAATTATTCGGTTCAATGGTATTTCCGGATCTGATTATATGGAGAAATCGTAGTGTGCCTCGATGAAAATGAAGTGAAAAAGATTTTTCAAATTAAATACTATTACGTGTTTTAATGTTCTCGAGGGTCTTTTTATTAGTCGGTGGTTAAAATAAATTCGTTGACATAAAAATATTATTAATATAAAAGAACATTTGTTCAACTTTCATTTGTTTTCGTTTTAGTTCTGATTTTATTTTCAATTATAATTTTATAATTCGAGTTCAAGATGGAAAAAATTGATTTATTGACAAAATTTTCCGTTTGTGATACTATTTTTTTTCTTTTGAAAGAACAAATATTTTTTAATTTTTTTATACATTTTTTGTTGAATAAAATATTTTGAAGGAAAATTCAGAAGAAAAATCTATCATGATCGATTATTTAAAAATATGTTTATTATCAGTTATTTTTTCGATTAACTATTTAACGCTGTAAAATTTGCGTAATAAAAATATTGGATAATTTTAGAATCAATTTAACAATTCGATTATTCGAATTTGTGGGTCTTACAATGATAATTTTATTTTGACGCAGTTTTTTTTTTGAAATTGATTAGAAAACTTGAAGTTTCGTTTCCGTTTTATGATTTTTAGTTTATCGTTGCATTGCTTTTCAACTTGGAAATAAATAAACTTTTGACGAAGACATGAAAAGGCAAGTTTTGAAAAGAACTTTTCGTGCTTTCAAGAAATAAAAGTTTAACTTTCTCAAGAGACTGCAATTGATACTTGTAAAAATTATTTTTAGGACTCGATCTAATTTTTCTTTTCTCACTTTTCTATTTTTTTCACATGAAATTTTTTACTTTTAATACTAGATATATCATATTATTAAATAATTTCCTTATAAAATTCTTCTTTTTTTTCGTTTTCTGAAATTTTTTTATTTTATTTTTTAATAAATTATTTAATGGAAAAATAAATAAAAGTATTTTCATGATAAAATCATGATTGGGATCTAAGTGCATTTAAGCTCGTTTGAGTTTAATAATGTTTATTTTGCCAAAATTGTAGGTAAAGTTTTAGGGCGAAGATCGATGAGTTTCCTGTCTTTATGTTATAGTTTCTTAATTTTGCTTTACTTTAGCTACTAAGGGTATTATCATTTATACCCTAATATCGTGTCTAGAATAAAATCTCTCCCTTTATGAATTGACCATTAAGAACGCTAAAAAATAACTTGGGGGGAATTTTTATCACATTAGTCGGAATATTCCTTTTGTATATGAAAACTGATCATTAGAACAATTTTTATAAAAATCTAATTTGTATGCTTTTCTTGAACAAGAATTATTAGATTTGAAAAAGTAGAAATTGCATTTCTGTAAATGTATTTTGAAAAAATATTCTTAAATGTACCAATTTACGTCTAATATTATTAAATATTAAATATTTAATACTATATTATTATTATTATTATTATTTTATTTCTTCATTTATTTTTTATTTTATTTTACGAGAAGAGTGGATAATTTTCTACTAGATTAATAATAATATTATTATTATTAATATTATTATTAGAAAACAAAAATAATAATAATAATTAATTATTAACGATTAATTAAAATTATAATATTTATTACTACATGTTTATAAATTAAATTGTTCAATATTAAATAATTTTTTCATAATAATTAAATTATTAAATTAAATACGATATTGATAAAATATTTTTTCTATTACCTCAATGAAATAAAAATTTGTTGGAAATTATTTTTCAATATATAATATAATTTTAACGTGAAGAATTTTTATACAGTATGATACGCGAAATTTTTGTTTGAATGCACACTGCGCTTAATTTACTGTTATTAATTCCCATCAACATTCGGAAATTATTTCATCCAGAAAAATTGTCTCCGTTTGCCTGTGAGTTTGAAAATTCATGTAACTATTTTCAAGTCTTTTTTTACAATCTCCAAGCTAGAAATTAACAATATACTTTTAATCAACGCCATATTCTATTCAAGTATTTTTATCGCATATATATTTTATATAATTTTTCTGTAAATTTTATTTGCTGAAAGTTTTTTTGTTTGCAGTGGAAAGTTAACTGTCATAAAATCTAGTGCAAAAAATTTTATTGTCACAAATTTGATTGCCAGGGGGAATTTTTTATTGTCGGAAAATTCAGTGCTGGAAATTTTATTGTTTAAAATAATTATTTTACTTTTTTTTATTAAAATTTGAATGTCTTGTATTTAATTTTCTTTTTTGTATTTAATTTTCTTTTTTGAGAAAAATTCTCTTGGTGGAAATTTTATTATCTTTTAATTTTTTTTTTTGACTTTCCTTGGGAATATTTTTCGATGATTCATAATTTCTTTTTGTTGTTTTTACAAAGTGGTAATTCTCCCCTTTTTTTTTTTTTTTTGGAAAATTTCACTTTGAATTAGGTACATTCTTGGAATTATTCATGGAACCGTTTCGCTATCCTGGGTCACTTCCGGTTTCCATCTACTTAGGGATATTCATGTTATCCGGTAAATAGTAAAACCAGCGTCTCATCTCCTGTTGCCCGCAAGATTATAATAAATTTGAACGCGTGCCTAACTGACAATGAGGAAGTGAAGAGAACGGTCACAGGATGTAGGGACTTCCTGTAATATTAAGCGGCCGTCGTAGTCCCGTTGTAATTAAAGTTCTGAATTATTTCTCAACTTGTTAAGCGGGTGCGAACATCGTTAGCGCCCAGAGATGCTCCATATAAGCAGGTCCAACTAGTGACGTAAATTATATTTGCATTTGTCTTTTGACCTCTCATACTGTTTTTTTTCCTATTTTTCCATTTATTTACTTTCATCATCTGTAACAATAAGAAAAAATATTCTTTTTCACTTCTCACTATCTGGCGTTGTAATTGAAAATTGATCCTAATTGGGTCCTATCTATTTTGCCCCTTTATTAACTAGGCAAAATCTTCGATTTTGATTTCTTTGTTTTGGTTTTTTTTTTTTTTTTGTTAATAAGGAAATCGTTGGGGAGAATTTTTTTCCGAAATGTAAAATTGAAAATTATTGTGACTGTAGATTTCTGGGTGCCAATTACTCTTGCTGGCTTGTATCCAACAAGAACTTGTCATTGAATCTAGTATCCCACAAATACCATTTCTAAAGTTCGACTCGTCGAGTGTAGTTGTCAGAGAAGTAACACGCGTTGCATTTTGAACAAGAGAATCGTCCGATTCCGTAGGCTCTTTGTGCCATGCATTGCAACTCCTATTTCAACTTGACAGAATTCAACGGCTGAGAACAATTATCGAAATCCGAATCGTTAATTACATTTTGACTTGAGAGTTTGTTAAACAATTGTAGAGTGTCGCTGACCAAAAACGAGTTTCTTGCTATAGGCTGTCAACAATTTGTAAATGGATATAAATGTTTAATGTTTTGGAAACAAAATGTAGTTTTTGTGTGAGTAGAAAAAGGAAAATCAGACGGTATTTGGAATTTTTTCACATTTTGGTTTCAGTAGTAAAAACCATTTTTAGGGGGAGGAAATTTTCTTCGAAGTTTTGCATCAGTAGTAGAAATGAATTTTAGTCAGACGAAAAACTGATTTTTTTTTTGTAAATTTGCTATTAGAAGTCTAAAATAGTTTCAGGTAGTCAAAAAATTCTTCTTCTTCGAAGTTTTGCATCAGTAGTAGAAATGAATTTTAGTCAGACGAAGAACTGATTTTTTTTTGTAAATTTGCTATTAGAAGTCTAAAATAGTTTCAGGTAGTCAAAAAATTCTTCTTCTTCGAAGTTTTGCATCAGTAGTAGAAATGAATTTTAGTCAGATGAAGAACTGATTTTTTTCTTTTTGTAAATTTGCTATTAGTAGTCTAAAATAGTTTCAGTCAAAAAATTCTTTGGTATGAGTAGTGGGGCAAATTTTAGTCAGACCTTGTTTCGAAATTTTGTAATTTTATTATCAGTGGTAAAGAGTACAATTTAGTCAGACGGTGATTCGAATTTTTGTCATCTTTCCAACAGTTTTTGATATAATTTTCATAGAATTTCATTGTGAGTAGTAACATCAGTTTACAGTCAGACTATATTTTAAATCTTGATTTTTAACAGCAGAAGTAACAGTCGGTTTTTTTGTACAAATAGTAAAAGCAAATTTCAGTCAGCCAGTGTTAATTTTTTGTTTTGCTTTCAGTGGTAAAAATAAATTGCAGTCGGACCCAATTTTCTCGAATTCAGTAGTGTACGTACATTTTAGTCAGACGGTCGAAATTCTGATTTTTGATATTAGTAGTAAAAGTCAATCTTCAGTCAGACAAACGTCTTTTGTCAAATATTGGTAAATTTTATACCTGTATAGTAAAGAGAAAATTATAGAAACAAATTTCACAGAATTATTTTCAATCATTTTTTTTTTTTTCAGTGGAAAATATTTAAGTGAAAAATGAGTGAAATTTAGTATGAGATTGGCACTAATTGAAATTAGTGGAGTACTATTCAGGTACTAATTTAGATTTAGAGAGTGCATTGTAGGGGAGACCGGGGTGTAGTGGCTAACTTTTTACTCTTTGTTATTTTACTTCGTCATTTTTACATTATTTAAATGTTTATCCCACAGAAAAGTTACTCTAGTATTTCAGCTTTCTTTAAAAAAAAAAACGTCCCGATATCTCTCCTACTTCTTTTTCTAGAACGGTTTTTCTGGAGTAATGCAGAGCTATTCAATACGCCCCAGGCCGGGGCGTTATGGCTAATAAGTAAAATTATTATTTTTAAGTTCAAATATTATAATATTTGAACTAAATATTGTTAATTAAGGTTTGTACATTAAATTTATTATATAAAGTATTGAAAATTAAACATATTTAACTGAAACTTTTAATTTTTTTGCGAAATAGTCTGTAATCAAAGTAATAGTCTTTAATCAAAGTAAGAAACTGTATAATAAATTTATTTTAATGAATAAAATTCACATTCATAATAAACACTTAAATTACAATTTTTTAAATACTTTTCTGATCTCTGAAATAGTTTTTAAAGCAAAATTATTTTTTTTACAATAATCCATATAAGAAATGCACTAGCCATCACGCCCCTGGCAATACTAGCCATTACGTCCCGGGAGTACTTTTCGAATATTTTGATATTTTTTATCAGTACAGTAAGTGTTAATCAAAAATCTCCTATTGTCTCTTAAAAATGAATGTTTCGAGCTCAAAACGTGATATTGATTGATTTTTTAAAGTTATTTTTGAAAAAAATATAACAAATAATGAAAATGTTTAAAATTTACTTTGGTGTGTCAAAATTAGTTTTTCTACTATATTTTCTACAATTGTGAATGAATATCAATGAAACTT
>JUFY01029073.1:0-16645 GCA_001855655.1 Leptopilina clavipes | reverse complement strand
TTTACTTCGCCCGGACCTCCAATGTTGGGCATTAGCCGAGCCAGTTTCCCAGCGCACTCCAATGCCCCATTAGACGCCTTAGCTATGTGTGGTCGAAAATTTAACTTTTCGTCCATCTCTACACCAAGGTATTTTATTTGTTTTCTCCACTTGACCTCGAATTCGTCTATCGCGATCCGTGGGTATTCAAAACGACGTCTGTCTGTGACCAGCAGGGCTTCTGTCTTTTTCAGGGCCATTTCAAGACCTCTGGCATCCAGCCAACATTTTGCCAGCCTAAGACATTCGTTTACCGTTTTTTCAATAGCCTCTACAGATTCTTCAGTGTATACTATCAATGCATCTTCTGCGAAGCCTATGATTACCGCGCTTTTTGGTAGACCCATTCGCAAGAATTCATCATATGATTCTTTCCATACGAATGGTCCCACCTTTGAACCTTGAGGGGCTCCACGTTGCATCTCTTCTTTGAGAGTGCAGGTGTCTTCTTCATATATTACCCACCTGTCACTTAGATAATTGTCCATCATTCGCAACAGGTAGGCAGGCACTCCTTTCTTTCTCATTGACTCTAAGAGATCTTCCCATCGCACAGAATTAAACGCATTGCGTATGTCTATTGCTACCAATGCGCAGAAATCCTTCTTTTTCCCACGTCCCAATTTGTTCTTTCTTTCTCTGACTATGACCACAACTGCCTTTATGGCATCAACTGTGGACCTGCCTTTGCGGAAGCCAAATTGGTGATCGGATAGACCGTCCTCTCGGGTCAAGTGACCTTGCAGTCTCTGCAAAACCATGTCCTCCAAAAGTTTTCGCATCGTGTCCAACAGACATATTGGTCTGTAGGATGAGGTCTTATCTAGAGGTTTCTTGCATTTTCTTAGGAGTACTAGCCTCTGTCTCTTCCAGTCCCGGAAAAACTCCCCACTTTTCAAGCAAGTATTGAAGCTGCCTAGCAGAATCTGGGGTGAAGCGGCGATCACCTCTTTGAGGATCTCATTGCTCATCCCATCGAATTGAAGTGTACGGTTACGTAGATGTACCCAGAATGATTAAGATTGCTTTGTAGACTTGTAGGTAAGGCAGCGACACTAAAATTTTTTCAGAGTATAACCAACTAAAGTCTCCCTTACTGACGATAGTAGAATTATATGATTGAAATTCTTATGACTGACAGAAATAAGGTTTCACTACTGCCATTACGAAAAATTTTGATATCTGACTAAAAGACACTTTTTCTACTGACATTCATCATACAAGAATTGAACTTAGGTTTATCTAAAGACGTCTCGATATGCGATAGTCATTCTAGGTGCTGCTGCTATATTGTCGCTACTGATGCTATTGCTGCTATATCGAAAAACCTTTGCTGATTCACGCAATATATATGATCTTACAGTTTTATAAGAACACGTTTTAACGTTTACACACATTCATCCAAATGAATTACAGGTATAACTGTAACAACAATTTTTGATTTTTATATTTTTTTATAGCAAAGAACTATAAGGAAAATGAAAATAAGTCTGAAAAAAATAATCCTTTTCAGACTATTTACACAAAAAGTATTATTAACGCATGTAGTCTATTTTAGCACTACTTTAAGCCGAAAACGTAGAACGATTTATTAGAGTATTTCTTTCTAGTTTATAGTTCTAGAAGATGGTAAATTGATAACTAAAATTGCAAAGCTAAAACGCAAAAATGATTTTCAAAAATTTGTTAAAAAAATATTTTATACTTTCAGATACCGCTGGTTCTGATGAAGGTTCTGTGGGTGAAGTAAGCGTTCAAGTCGATCTTTTCACACAACCTGGTACTGGAGAGCAGAAAGTTAGCGTAAAAGGTAAATATTTTTAAAATAATTAATTTAATCATCTGGAACAATTCAACTCATCTTGATCATAATTTACAGTTGTTGCTGCGAATGATCTAAAATGGCCCGAGGCTGGTGGAATGTTCAGGCCATTTGTTGAGGTCAACCTGATTGGACCACATCTAGCAGATAAGAAGAGGAAGCACGCCACCAAGTCTAAAAGCAATAACCTGTCGCCAAAGTTCAACGAGACCTTCCACTTGTAAGTATGATTAGTTTTAGAATTGTCTCAAGTTAATTATTGATCGAAACATTGACAAACTTTGAAACATGCAAACTTTGATACTTTGGTACATCTGTTTTGCTTGAACTACGGTCGCCAAAAGTCGACGTTTCTTTTCCTTAAGACTATTGATATTAGACACTATTCTAAAAAGGTTTCTCAAACATTCGATGACCTTTAGTGACGTGATGTTTAAATATTGGTCAAAGTTTAACATTCCGTCCAAAGTCATTTCCAGGTAGTTTTACTTATTCCTTCATAAGACTTCGGTATTTCCGAATTTGAATCTTTTGGGCTTTGAAATATCTCCGGTTTGTTACCTATCTTCAGGTATTTAAATTCTCAGGAGATGGTCTTACGTGACATTTCATATGAATGGACCTACCTTTGATCCTTGGGGAGTTCCGCAGGTCATTTCCTGCTTGAGATGACATGCATTGCTCTTGTAGATAACCCAGCTGTCACTAAGTTAATCATCTATCATTCGCAATAGCAAGGTCGGTTGCATCGCTTCAAAGAAAATGTTCCACCTTACTGAATTGAACGCATTACGTATATCGATGGATTTTCCTTGTCTGGTTAACAACAGTGAGTGTTGCATCAATTGTTCGCCGGTTTTTAAAAAAATTAATTTGATTATCCGATGAGATATTTTTGTTTATTAGGATTTTCTAAAGTTCTGCAGAATTATTCCCTGTAGAAGTTTACCCATCGTATCCAATAAACGAATTTGTTTCATCTCCTTCTTTGATCGTCATGTTCACGTTCTTTTGGATGTCGCATGACTTAATCATCTTTGCGACTTCCTCTTTGATGATTCAGGTCTAATCTTTCCACGATGACTCGTAATACTGGAAGAAATTGTGCTTTTCAAGAATTCGTGCGCACTTGAGCACCAGTCCTAAGACTAATGGTGAGATTGTCTCTGAATGCTTTGATTCCATTCTTGCTATTTGGATATGTCCTTTTTCCAAGTTGACCTGAAGAAATGTAACCTCTTCTGCTTCAAATTATTTACTAACTCCTTACAAACTGTAACAACTTACAGATATGACAATAACAAATTTTTTTATTTGTAGCATTATTGGAAGCGATCAGACTCTTCTCGATTATCTCGAGTTGCACATCTGCGTGAAGGATTATTGCTTCGCTCGCGATGACCGTCTGGTGGGAGTAGCAGTAATGCAACTAAAGAACATCGTTGAGCAAGGCGCGTGTGCTTGTTGGGTGTCACTAGGAAGGCGAATTCAAATGGATGAAACGGGTTGGACAATCCTGCGAATCCTCTCCCAAAGGAACAATGACGACGTCGCCAAAGAGTTCGTCAAGTTAAAAAGCGACATTAGACAGGAGAATCCACTCCCGAATCCAACTTGAAGCGTTGAATCAACGGGCCAAATAATTTAACAGCACTAAAACTGAATCCTTCGAGCTTCGAAAGAGCCTAAAGGAGTGAAATAAAGGGAAGAGGCTTTGTCCAAGTCCCTAAAGATGACTACTGGACCCGAAAGGACTGGAGAGTCCCTTCTAATGCACAAAGCCTTGCCAAAGAAGACTGATAAGATCCGCACTTCGAGCATCATCTTAAAAGGAAACATGTCAGCAAAACTCGGAACTCCACAATTCCAATGTTTTTCTTCGACAAATATTTTCTACTAAAAGGATCTTGTCCATTGACTAGTTCTTCCCACTTTTTCTACAAGAGCTTTAAATCCAACAAACTTTGGAGAAAAAAAAGCGCGAATCACCGAAGATGAAAACAAAACAGAATTCAGCCAAGACAAAGTAAAATGGATTCTTTGTCGAGGCGCATAAAAAAGAGTGTCACACGTAATACGTACATACAGAAGATGAAAATACTGCTGCCAGTACGCAATATTTTTAAGGTAAAAGTGAATCTATGATCGATATACATATAGATGATTTAAGTGCGTTTGAAAATATAATCGAGAGACATGAAATTATCGCCACTTTCGCGAACAGTGGCGAGTGACTCGAAAACAATATAAGTAGTTAATTTTAAGTAATAATAATAATAATGGGTCTTCGTGACGACTCGTTCCAAGGCACACTTATTAAGATTTAAGTATGCATCTTTATGGATGACGATGTTATAAAATAAGGAAGTTGACGCCGAGTGTAGAATACGTTTTTGCTCATCTCTACGACCACTTCCTTGTATTAAGAAAGAATGAGTCTAATGTAGATATATGATGATGATATGTTGTTGACGAAGAATTTTTTCTAATACAGACTAAGTTAGCATTGCGTACGACCAAATAGGCGCATCTTGGCGATACTCATGATGCGCCGCTAGTTATAATAGACATAAAAAAATGTAAAGAATGTTCTTATCCGTAAACCAAAAAGTATCAAATCGAAAAGTCTGTCTGCCGCGATGAATGCGATTAACGATTTCGAATCATTCTTTTTCTCGTACGAACGTCGGGACATAAATCAACTTATAATTTAATTTCCACTCATTATAATTTAATTAATCATATACATAATTGAATTTCGAATCAGTGATAGGACGCAACATCATATTTTCAATCATAAGAGACCAGCAATACCAATTTATTCTTATTTTAAATATTTGCCTGACTTATTTGCGAAACAGAAAGCTACGCGCTAAGGGAACAGGCTGGGAAATGAATGCTTTCTTTTACTGAAATTAAGACACGTTTAGTTCTCAAAAATACAAAGGTGAACCCTTGCAGAAGATTCTGGAATTGACAACTCAAATTCTGGTCCTTTGAACGAACTAACTCTTCTCGCTGTTAACTCTTGACTGATACACTTCGACGACTACATCTTGACTGTTACACTTCGACGACTACGTCTTGACTGATACACTTCGACGGCTACGTCTTGACTGATACACTTCGACGATTACATCTTGACTGTTACACTTCGACTGATACACTTCGACGACTACATCTTGACTAATACACTTCGACGACTACATCTTGACTGTTACACTTCGACTGCTACATCTTGACTGATACACTTCGACGACTACATCTTGACTGTTACACTGCGACTGCTACATCTTGACTGATACACTTCGACGACTACATCTTGACTGTTACACTTCGACTGCTACATCTTGACTGATACACTTCGACGACTACATCTTGACTGATACACTTCGACGACTACGTCTTGACTGATACACTTCGACGATTACATCTTGACTGTTACACTTCGACTGCTACATCTTGACTGATACACTTCGACGACTACATCTTCACTGGTACACTTCGACCGCTACATCTTGACTGATACACTTCGACCGTTACATCTTGACTGATTACAGCTAACAAATCCGCGCTTTTACAAGTATCGCTGGTCTGGATCTCATCCATACCTGCGATACTTAATTGCAACATTCTAAATTTTGATTTAATTTTTAATTAAAAAATTTATTCATCAAAAATGACGTACGTACGAGATAAAGATGATGAAAACGCTGATTCCGAGAAACACAAATCCACTATTATAATTCGATTGAATTTCATCGTTCCATCAAAAATATTCCAAATCTTTTATAATCTCAACCGAGACAAAAAGATTCTTGACTCAATCCAATTTCTACTCCGTAGCATACAAAAAATAATTGTGTCTAGAATTTATCGTTAACGTATAATTACGAGTCCAGCGCGGAGTATATATCATTACAGACTTTACAGAACTAATACAAACTATATGTCGAACATTACAAAATTTATTAGTTGTCTCATTTTTTATCAAAATAATTTTCAACTAAATTTCTAATATATACTAGAAATAATTTTTTTCTTGTAAATATTTCTTCTAAGAATCCTCTCCTTCAGAAAAAAATCCCTAATTATTCAGATTCCATCAACAAGTCAAAGTTTTTCAAACTTTTTTTTTGTAAATTTCTCCTCTGCCTAAAATATGGATGTAGAGATATGAAAAAGGCTGCATTTAATGTCGATTTTTTTCTCAACGTTCAACTGTAAAATAGTATAATTAATTTTTCATAAAAAAAAATCCTTTCATTTGTAAATTATATGGGTTTGAAATATTTTCTAAATTTTTGCAATTGAACGATGATAATTATCGATTTAAATTTTCTTCTTACTCTCAGCTTGGATTCTTATCTTGTAAGCTATAAAACAAAATATCTCGTGTATTCTGTGATAATTACCCCTTAATATACACGTTACATTCTTTGTATGTATACACATCATTCTAAAAAAAACAAACACACTTTACACTCACTTTGTACATTTGACACTAAAAACATTTCCATCCCAGTAGCAGGAGTATTTTTCTCTTTCAAGAAAAAAAAACATTTTGAATTCTATATTCTATACGTATATCACCCATGACGCGATAAGAGAATAAAAACACGTGGCAATAATTGCAAAAGCTCTGGAGGATTTAAAGAATAATTTTTAAGGACTCAGAAATATTTTTAAAAAAATTCTTTTTATTTAAAAACTATAATTGTGTCAAGTCTGCCGGGACTTCACAAAATTTTACTCATCGAATCACGAGTCTATGAACTGTCGATAAGGTAGTTAAGTATTAGCGGGAAATTTAAATCGAAAATTTTTTAATTTTACAATTGTACAGTAAATTAATAGAAAACTTTAAAAATAAACTCATAATTTTTGAATATTTTTCATTTATTTTTCTAAAATCCTCTGGAGTAATAAAAAATTGAAAAAAATGAAGATTTTTGCGAATATAGTAAAAGAGGAAAAGAATTGATTATTACACATAAAAATATACACAATTGTTGACAATACTATGCTTGAAAATCATATGGCGCGTATGTACTGTACCTAATATAATGAAAAAAAAACAAGAGAATGCTTGTGTTTTTCGTAAGTAAACTGTGACTGTGTGTTTATTATAGGTATAATTAAAATGCGTACCTTGATTTTTGTCGCTCATGGTGAGTGTTATACTATCTGTTACTATTTTTTTTTTTTAATTTTTAAACAAAACACACTTTCGAAATCTAATAGACTACCCGCAGTGTAATTGTTATCCCCTATCAAACACGCACATTCACAAAATGTACATTAATATTTATCTTAATTTAAAAAAAACAATTATTTTTCAAAGTTCCTTTCGTTCGTTCACTCGCTCTAAAATGCTCCAATTTTTCCTTTTTCGTTTTCTTTTTTGTAGACAAAAAAATAAGAGGAAATAAGATTCATTTTTTAAAATTCGTATACTTAAATCGAAAGGAATTTAAAAATATTTTATAAAGGAACATTCTTTTCGTCATTAATCAATACACACATATCTGTAAAGAAAATATTTTGAAGAATAAAGTAAAAAAAAAATTAATATTTCAATCTAAAGTTGAAAAAAAAACGATACACTATTCTATATCTCTATTGTGAATTTGTATTTTTAAATTTTCCATATCTCCTTAAAATATTAAATTTATATACTTGAAACTAATTTTTCATTGAACCTATAAAGTACCTATTCTCAATTGAAAATTTCGTCATGTTTTGAAAAATCATTGAATTTCTTTTTGTAAATTTATATTAGTACCTACCAATTTTTCGAATTTGGAAAAAATATATTTTTTTCGACGTGTTTTTTTGCACAATTTTAACATGGCTTTAAAATATTAGTGAGAATAGAAAGTCATTCTTTTTGTTACAAAATATTTGCATAAAACTGTAAAAATTTTGAATTCATAAACTTTCGAATATATGACATATATAGGACATTCATAAAATAGCAGCAAAGCCTAGAAAAAGAAAAGGACAATTTTGCTACGTCATTCGTACACATTTACTTAGATAATCGAGACTAGAAATTAGCCAAAGAATAAAAAAAAATGTGTTAAAAAATAAAACGAGTGTGAGTGAGCGAAGGAAAGATATAAAAAAAGAGAAAAAAAAATACCAGTAATAAAGAAAACGATCGTGAATTCTTTCAAGAAGAGCAAAGAATAGAAAGTCCTCGAAGGAATATATTATCAAAGTGGCATATATATGAATATTTATTAAAATTTTCCCCACATTATTTTCTTTTTTAAATTCGGAAATTTTTCCATCCTCTCGATTTTTATCGAGAGGATAATCCTCAACTTAACGAAAATTTTTATAAATATTCATATGTCTATAATAATTTATAGTAGAATTGAAATATTGAAATCATGAACGTAGCCAGAGTCAAGAATTGAAAATTTTTTTAAAATAACATTTAACTGCTGCTATGCTCATGATTGAAAATAGAGAAAAGAAAAGAGAAAAGACTTAAAAGTTGTAAAGTATTAAAAATTGTATAAGAATTGTGTGAGAGGGAAAAAAAGTTGTACGCGTATAAAAGAGTATATTGCCGTTAATTATACTGTGCCGTGTTCCATATCATTACATCTTATGAGAAGAGAAAAAGAGATTAAATTATTACTCCTAAAAATAAGTCTAGCTAGATAGAATATTATTTTGTTCTTTTTTTAAATTCAATTTAATGAGTGAACTATAGTGAATAAGGTTGCTTGGAAAAAAAATCTGTATTAGCCCAGCGCAAAACGATTCGATGACGATTCGAATATAATTCGAAAGTATACTTTTTGTGAGGAGCAAAAATATGTATAACTAGAGAAAACCCCAAGATCTCTCCTATATAGTTGATAATAATTAATAAATCTTCCCCCACTGCTGTTTGCGAAACTTCTCTTTGTTCCTCTCTTTGGAAATATTGATCGTTTATATCAGTAGCTTTCAGTAGTTGTTTAGCATTTAGAAGAGAGACCTTGGGGTCCCTAGGGGGTTGAGATGAAGAAGACTCAAAAAAAGATATATTAAAACCATAAACGAGACCTCATGTCACACAATATTATTTCAAAATCCAAAAATGTCATCGTCATTATTATTTTCTTTAATATTTTTTTTTCCATAAAAAATCGTTATTCTTTCTAAGCAACACTGATAACATCTAAAAGTGTAAAATATCACAAAACAAAATCAATTCGTATAATCGCATAATTTGCACATACAAATGCACATATTATACATATTATGAAAAAAGAACTTGTACAGAAAAAGCGGTTGTAACGATACTCGAAAGCACTTTTACACCCTTTCTTCTTAAACATATATTCTTCAAAATATTCGATTCATAATTTTCTACAGAAAAAAAATTCTATAAAATTTTCTTCTATAGATTTTTTTCTTTTTCTTTTATAATAGAGAAAGAGTTAAGGGCATCGAGTTCGGAACACCGTTTATGATTCCTTGTTTTATTCAATCCAACCGTCTTATCAAGTGCACTATTAAAAAAAAATAAATATATATATTAAGATCTCGAATGACAAAAGAACAAGCAAAAATTCAAGCATTTTGAGACAAGGAAGAAAAAGATAAGTATGTAATTTCTATTCAAAAGCACGCCACCCGTTCTTCCAATAAGTCAGATTTATTATAATTAAACTTTTGTAAATAAATGCGTGATCTTCTTTGGTCCAGCTTGTTCCGATATAGGTATACATATGTAGCACACGCAATACAAGAAAAAAAAGAAAACATTCTGCCACACTCGTCGTTAATTATTCTTCAAGACATTTATCCGCACTAAAAACTCTCCTCCATATTTATTCCCCCGAAAAAAAAAATGAAAATAATACCGCATATCGGCTGGGTACGGTGTGATTGAAACTAAATAATGTTTTACAGTCGTTCTCGTAATTATTCATTTAAACCAACAAAAAAAAAAAAGTTATAAAAAATGATACGTTCTTATGAGCAATTTATAAATTGTCGAAAAATTATATATGCATTCAATTTTATTTTATAACCCATTGTCTACTGGCATTGCGTATTTATTTAAAAATGAAAACTGGAAATTAAATTAATTTTTTTTTATTTAATTCAATAATTATGTAAATTAAATATTTTCCTACATTTAACAGTATTTTCATTTTGTACGGATTTTGATTTAATTTGAAGTTTGAATATAATTTTTGTTTATATTAATATAACAAATATAAAAAGGAACGATGTTGAGTGTAAAGTTAAATTAAATGTTCTCAAATAAGATTTATAATAAAATTTCAACTAAACTTTGTACAATAAATTTTCCGAATTGTTAAAACTTAGTTTCCAGTTCAATCTTTTTTTCAGTTATTCTTTTGCAGCATCGGAAACAAATAAAAATTGGGAATAAGAATTTTCTTTACTCACCTAATCACCACTGTGAGAAATCCGCTTCCAAGGTAATGGAAATCCATCCGAAATATTGTTACGATTTGGTTTTCTAAGTTCTAAAATTTTTGTTGATTATTCTTCTTCAGCACCTGAAACAAATAAAAATTAGTGTTTGTTTAAATTTTCTTAACTTACCAAATCACCACTGTGTGAAATCCGCATCCAAGGTAATGGAAATCCATCCGAAATATTGTTACGATTTGGTTTTCTAAGGATACCACTTTTTGTTGGATATTCTCCTCCAGCATCTGAAACTGAAAAAAAGAAAATTAGTACCTCTCTACATTTTATAATTATTTTCAACTAATGTTATATTACTATACTTACTGTTTTTGGTTAATTTTTAACCCGTTGTCCTAGCAAATGGTTCGCCATCTGTGGTGAAACACGCAGTACTAACGATAAGTTAGTGCTGGATAAGTAGATTCATAAGGATATATTATCGACCAAACAATTTCGAAATGTTTCCATCATATGATAATCAAATTCCCTTTAGATACATTTATTGACAATCGGTAAGTGATCATATGATATAATTTGTATATTTAATTTTGGAGAATTTCATCAAAATTATTATTTGCTAAGATTAGAATAATTGTTATTAAATATTCTTTTGTAGAAATATCAGTAAAGTAGAAAAAGAAGAAACTGTTTTTAAATTTTACTCTGTTTATTCATATTATAATTTCTATTGAGAAATAGAGTGTTTAAAGTCTACGAACATAATAATTTAATATTAATTAAAATCTTAATATCATGGACAATCTTGAGAAGTTTACCCAATTGGCTATTTTATTTACAATAAATTTAAAAGTACATTATTGAGTTTAAACTGCAGTATTTTTTTTCGCCCAACGATCCTGTAATAAAAATAAAGTAATGTTATTTTTCGATTACAGATTTATAACCTAACTTTTAGTTTTTAGTGCCTCTGAATACTAAAATTGAATGAAAATATGTCTAATCAACATGTTCATAACTACATAATAAAAACAATCATTTTGTTGAAAAAAAACTTACGTTTGTTTTATCCTGTAATGGACGAATAACTCTAGGTGTGAGAGGAAAGTATTGGGCTGCCATGTGCATATTATTCTCTGAGATATACAAAAGTACAGACATTTTAGCAATTAACATAGTAAAATACACGTTTGATGCCTGAACCATTATGCTATTATTAAATAACTTCCCTCCAAGCAAATATTGCTTATTTTAACCAATTTCCAAAATAACTTTGCCACAACAGCTGATTAATGTCGGCGATTGTTATGAACTAAGATGGCGATCAAGACGCCACTTCTCCTGAACTTTGCAGACAATTCTACGAATTCTCTATGGTAAAACAGGACAATTTTTGGAAGAATGGCGGGAAATTTAAAAATTTTAATCAAAATTGTAAATATTTACAGTCAATAATATTGGTAATCAATTAATTAATGTTATATTCGTGTCGGAAGTAAATTATATGCAAAAGAAAAGCTAAAATTCTACTTTATCGACAAGAAGGTTACACGATGAATTCACAAGATGGCGACATCATCAATAGATGTGAACATGTAAAATCATAGCTGATTGGTTAGTGTGGATTGTGAAACCCCGCCCACCAGGTGGCCGTTCGAAAGTGTAGTTGTGTAGTTCATTACGGAGAAAACGTCGGGCGCTGTGTGCTCTCTTCAATCGAGAGAAAAATCTTAAATGAATCGTGTCGGTGCGTTAATATGTAACGACTAAAGAAAAGTTTTTTAAAACGTGCGGGTCTACCAATTTTTTGGGGGACGTGAGGCTCGTGAGTGGCAGTGTGTTTCAAGATAATTTTTTTTTAACACGGTGTGCAATTTTTCTTGTGGCTGCAAAACTAGGGTTAGTCGACGTCAGCTGGTCGGAAATGGCGGCGCTGGTGGCAGGTGTCCAGTATGGTTTGTCTTCGCACGCCAATTTTCATGAAAACAAGTCCCTCATCTTTGTTAAACTCACCGATTCAGCGCAGCGTGCCATCGAAGACTTTTTGCGCAATCGGGTAAGTAAAAATTGACAATTATTTTACTATTTCTTAATAAAATTTTCCTTATTGATGACGATGATTAGCAAATGTGTGTCCGTCGGTAAAGGGAAACGTGAGTGCGAGTGAGATGGAGATTGAGAAAGAGAAAGACAGAGATTTGGTTTTGAGATGAAACAAAGTGAGAGGGAGAAAGCGTGCAAGCAAGATGGGTTATATTTCATAGTTCGACTTTCAATTCTACTTGGCCCTGATATTTGCATATTTGAATATTTTCAGATTGAGAAATAGTTAATAAAATCTTCACAATTTTCGAACTTTTCAACATATTTGTTTTTTTACAATGTAACGTTGAAAAATCATAGGTCAATGGTTGTATTCTTAACAGCTGCCCACTTTTGTTGGAACAATTTTCACAAAATGGATTTTATTTTCAATTAGTAATAAAAATGTTCCTTTGTTTTTTATCCGTTTTTCCTTGAATTCAATATGACAGTTGGGCCAAACATTGTTTCCGTATGGTTTGACAGTACGGATTACGTAATTACATCTCGTCACTCTTGATAAAAATTCTAATCTCTCTCTCTCTCTCTCTCTTCAAGTTTCCGAATTTCTCCTACAGGGAGTAGAAAAATCACCGATCAACTTTTTAATGTTTGTTAAAGCAGTTTTTGTTGAAAACCTTTTGTTTGTAAATTCAGAAAACAGCTGTTGCGACAGAGATGTGATTCAAACGTCATCGTGACAAGGACTTTTATAACCATTTCGAAAACGGTGTCATGATTAAATTGACGTTTTCTTTTTTTTCCTTCTTTATTGCCTAATTATTTTGTAAATATTTAAATCTCTTTTTATGAGATTTAAACTCAAATCAATAATTAAAAATTCTAGAGAAATTTACAAAAAAAGAATACTTCTTCCGAGAAATCTGCGAACTAATTTGATTTCTATATAGTTGTTTGTTAATACCTAGGAATGAGTCATTTTTTTCCCGGAACAAATAATTTTCCTTCCGTTGGTAATTTACCACTTTTTTTTTAACACTAAAGAAGAAAATTTGTTTTAATATGACGCAAAAAAATTTATTTTCCAATTCTTGTAATTTCCCGCAGGTCACTGCCAACGGAAATCTTATCAAGAATTATGTTTATCTCTCTTTTTTTAAGAATATAGTACAATTGACAGTACGGGAATTTGTTTCTGAAGAAAGACCAGATAATGAAATATGTCTTCATTTTGCTTGCGACACTGGCATTTTTCTCCCTTCCCTTCTCTCTCTCTCTCTCTCTCTCCCTCTCATTGTTAATCGTGCACGTTTCTAATGACTATTTAATCATTTTTAATAGTTATTAAAAAAGAAGCATCTATGATATTACTTAATATATTTGTACATACTATTTATTTATACGTCCACTAGTTTCTTCAATTAAATTAAAATTTTTTTTCAAGTGTCGTTAAATATGTGTAGACAGTTTTTTTTCCTGATAACATTTTTAATATCAGTTTTGCAAAAAAAAAAAATTATTCGTAGAACGAGAAAGAAAAAAAACACTTGTGAAATGTTTATTTAAGATAAATATGTAAATATTCACGGATTATTGCCCGATTGTATTTGAAAATTTTTATTTTATTTCAACAAATTTACATATTTGTGTAAACGATTATGATATATTTCTATTAAAAAATAAAAACTGTGGTTAAATTTTCCCCGAGAATGCATGTTTAATGAAGTGGAAAACATTTTTGAATGAGAATAACTGTTTTAAATTTGTGTTTGGATTTTTAGTTTCAAGCGATGTCAAAATGAGGTTATGTTTGCCGGATTGTATGTTGACTTGGAACATGTCTATAATTGAGAACACTATTCAAAATTGATGAAGTACTATTACAGTATGGCAATATGCCGCTCTGAGCTAATCAACAATAAAATATGAGAACATGACATAATATCAGAACTGACAAATTATACTATATAAAATATAAATGCGGTAGAAGAGAATTTTAGGTTAGAAAAACGATTGTAAATAATTTTCGCGATCTAATTGTCAATGTAGAAAAAATTTTTTTTGTTTCACTAAATTGAAAATTGGTATTTAGTGAAAAAGGAATCTTTTTGGAAATCTAAATTATGCACACGGCATATATTTCTAGTAAAATTAACCTAAATTTCCATTTTTTTTTCACGCTCAACGGTTCATTAAATAAGTTGTAGCATTTAAAAATTTCTACAAATAGAATATTCAAATTAGTCCTTTTTGTTATATATTCTATTGTGAAAGACGCTTTTAACAGAAAGTAAATATTAAAATAATAGTTTACTAAAAAGTCGGTAATATTAAATGATAAAAAATTAAGTCATTTTATTTATTTATTTTTTTTTCTTTATTTGTTGAAATTCTATATGCATTTGTATAATGACAATTCCATATGTAAAAATTCTAAAAAGATTTATATCAATCAAGCGAAGCATCATCCTTTTGAATAGAATCGGTCAACATACGGAGATCTAAAAAGAGATAAAAAAAAATGTATATAAAGAACTTCGTTGTCAGGTTAACAAAAAGTGCGTCCATAACTGATTTCCAGAAAGATTTTGATTTCGAAAATAAGTTAATGCATTTAAAAGAAGACATAAGCAAATATAAATAAAAATGATTAAATTAAAAAAAATAATAAATAAATAAATGATAATAAAAGTTGAGGATATAAAATATACGTAACAATGATTAAATGTAAATAATAATAAAAATTAATAAAATTAAATATAAGCAAGAATGATTAAATTGAATGAGTAATAATAAAAATTATTAAAATTAAAAATTAAATTAAATTAAAAGTAAACATTAAAAATGGAAGAAATTAAGAAGTTAGAATTATTAAATTAAATTGAAAGTCATTACTCATTAGAAATGAAAGAAATTAAGTAGTAAAAATTATGAAATTAAATTTAAAAAATAGAAAGAATTACGCAATTAATATAAAAGTAAATGACGGAAAAATTTTTTATCAGCAGATATATATGTAAATTGAAGCAGTAGACTAATATTAGTAGAACCTTGTCTTCGAATATTGCTATCTACGACTTGTTAATGTAAGAAAAAAAAGGAGATAATTTCACATATAGTGAAAATCTCAGTAGAGAGTAAATAATATTACTTGTTCAAATTGGAATCTCCCGTAGGCGGATGAACTTGCAAGGTTATCGAGATTTTCTCCTGCGCGAAATAAGACCCTTCTTTTCACAATCCTCAGTATATACCCTACCGGAAATTCCCGTAACGACCCCCTAGAGCAATCCAGCTGCCAACCGTATTCTTCTCTGAATTTAAATAACGTCGGAAGCTAACGTCTTTTACCCACTAAATTTAATTTTTATTACACCCTCCATTATATTTCTATTAGTAGCAATCTTTTATCATTATCATCTCTCCCAGTAATTAGTCATATATAAATTTTAGCCAATTTTTCGGAAATTCCTTTTACCAAAAATTCTGGTTCGAGTTTCAAATGTGGAACCATTGCTATTTTGGTAATTTTTTCAGTGTCGAATCACTTCACGAAAAGTGACATGCGCGTTGAATCGTATCTTGTGATGTGCGACTACCTTTGGATTTATAATTAGAGCAAGGCGACCAAGGCGACCAGGGCAGGCGCTAAACTCGGTGGCCGCTAAACAAGAAAAGAAGAAGGGAAAAGAAATAAAAAAAAAAAAAAAAAAAAAAAAAAAACAGCTGGTGTTATAGAGTGCATTCGTCTCGTGTGGTTTCGTATGACGAGGAGATATCTTCCACTATACTGAAAAGTCGCGAGATTTCTCCCCTCCCTTGTCTTTTGTATCGCCACTCGCATATACAATTTGGCATCTTTTCACCTATACCTTGCTCTTCCCTTTAAAGAAACCCCCTCCCCTTCTCGTCCACTGGCTTTGCCAAACCACCACCATCACTGTATATATAGTGAGGATGCAGCTGGTGCGGAGCACCATTGATCGCTGTCAGGACGATGCGAGGGTCGAGTTTGTGTTAGTGATGAGAAAAAGAAACACGCGCTTATGTGTTGAAACTCTCCCACCCTGATGATCTTAGGAGACCTTTAAACCAGACACCTGAACTTTTTTTTTTCCCACCCTGAAAATTAACAATTTTTTATTTCTCTTTATGGAAAGAAAATCATTTTTCATATACAGCCGGTGGAAAATTCGAAAAAAAGAAAAATTATTTGCAGTAATTTTTTTTTATACTTAAATATTTTAACACCCGGTGGAAAATTTGAAAAAGAAAATTATTTGCCCACTTGATGGTCCGTAGTAATTCTATTTACTCTTTACTGAAATTACT
>JUFY01029072.1:0-39336 GCA_001855655.1 Leptopilina clavipes | reverse complement strand
TATATTTTCTTATATTTTTTTATTATTTGTATTTATTTATTTATTTCAAGATAAAAAATAATTTAATATAATATTATTTATTATAATATATTTTATATAATGTAAAATTATCATCGTTATGGAAGAAATGAGAGAATAATTAAAAGTGATTAAAAAAGTAAAGATAAAAAATGAAAGTGGAAGGAAAATATTAGAAAATAAAATGAAATTATTGAGAGACTGTAATAACTCTCGTCTCTCGATAATTATCTAATTACAATATTCTCGGAATCAATTAATAATTGGAAATTTTTTTTTGTCATAAAACAAAATCTGGTAAAATTATGATTTTTAATATTTTAAACCGCAGTCACAATATTTGTTTTTCTGAGGCAATTTATAAATGTTACGTCATTCGTAAAGCGCGAGTCGAATTTTTTTTTTTTTTTTAATAATCTTTAAGCGTTTAAAAATGATGAAGGTAAAATGCATTGGTTTCTCGCTCGTGCGCGCTACTCCTATTGTATATATATATTAATTATATAATATAATGTTTCAAACTAACACATCCTGTATAGAGAGGGTTTGCAAAACGAATAGTATTGTACTTATACGATAAAGTCATCGACCCAAACTCCTCGGACGGTGTACAAGTTCATTGTTTCTTAAACTGTGCAATGAACCATTTACTTTAAAAATTCTTTTTCTTTATGTATAAATTAAAGAAAGAAATAGAAGAAAAAATTATTTTATGGAGTAAATTCTTATCAGTTTCCGATAGTATTATGATTTATCAATCATTGATAATTATTATTGTAATATCGAATTTTCAAAAAAAAAAAATAATATATATATTCTGGTATTTCAAAATTAGATTCCCGAAGAAATTAATTTAGTAGATATGACTTTTTTTACTCCCTGAACGATAAAATTAAGAAAAAATGATTTTTGTGGTTTTTTAAAATTTTTCCAACAACTTTGAAGTCGAAAATACAATTTTTATTTTGTATTTTTTAATTTCTCAGAAAATTTTGAATTAAAAATTACAATTTTAATTTTTTTCGACAACTTTGAAGTCAAAATTACAATTTTTGATTTATATTTTTTAATTTCTCAGAGAATTTTTTTTATTTGAAATGATTCTGTTTTCATTTTTCATTTCCAACAAAAAAATACGACACTTAAAAAAAATTTATTATAATTATTACAATTATTAATATTTTTTTATGGAAAATTTACGAATTATTTCTTGTATCACTTGATATCAAGTTAAAATTTTCGAATTCTATTTATTATTATTATTATCATTCAATTAATTGCATTACGTTTTTTTTAATTTCTTCGATTAAAAAGAAAATGAGAATCGCGTTGTTGTTTTTTTACATGCATACTATATGGGATTATTTGAAACTAAATGATGATCCAATGGAACAAATTGGATTACTAGTCGCAACTTGTGACCTCTCCTTGTGCAGAATGCAGTTTACAGTTATAATTCTAACATATAGCGAAGGTTTTGTTGAGCAGTGAATAGATGAATCATTTTTTTATTCTTCTTCTACTATTAAAACACAGACATGCAGGTATAGAATCACCTGTTTGTCTTGTTTGAGTGAATTATGACGCAATTTTTATTCACGCTAACAGAGATAATTAGAATATTAAACGTCGCGCTTTAACTCTTGAAAAATATTCTCCCACTTTCACTAACTTTTAAAATTAATTTTATATGTTCTTTTTTTTGCCATTTTTTTCGTTGACAATATTAACTAAATTGAAAATTAATATTTGGAAAAATTCACCCACCCGCAAGGGATTGAACCCTGGTTGCTCTCATTGCAAATCAGAAGCTCTAACCACTTGACTACTCTACCAATAATTTGAAATTAATATATAAAGAATTTGAAATAAGAAAAAATGGGAATAATTTGAAACTGATTTATTAAATTTTGAAAGAAGAAAATATTGGACATGTAATTTTTGTCATGTATAATACACGTGATGATGAAGAAATTTACTTTTTCCTCTTAGATACCAGGAGGGTATTATAATGCGAATGCCAATCTAATGAGTCACTTTCAAATAAAATCGTAGAAATTGTGATAATATTCTCTGTAGCGGAGGGAAAAAAATCGTAATCTCGACTTCCTCTCTTTATTATTATTATTATTAATATTATTACTATTACAATTATAAATAAATACATTGACAATTTTTTCTTTCATACAGTCAGTGAATTTATTTACTCCCTGATGGTAATATTTTTCTTTTCATAAAATCAAGCATAAGGCACATAACAACATAAACAAACTTTGTTGTCCTGTTATGGGGCTTGAAGATAAATAAAAATTGTGAAATTCATATTATAACGGATCCTTGAGACATTATAAAGTACCTATGAAGATGAAAATTTATTGTCAGATTAATCCAGCAGACTTCCTGAAATGTATAGTGTGTGTCTCTTGAAAAAACCGATAAACAACATCTATCACGAGATCTCAAGTCTCTACGCGGTGTAATCTTCTAGGCACGATATATATACTTCACGTGAAGAAAGCCATTGTGTAAAAAAAAATTGTGGGGTCGCACCCAAATGCCCTACCCTGAAACTGAAATTCAACGAACGAACGAAAGTTTCTTGGGTGACAGCATTTATACTACATTTTATATTGTACATTACACACAAGTCGGTGTTGTCCCTAAACTAAAAAGGAAAATACTTTAAGGCCAACACGTTGTTTACCTTCAGTGGACAATTCACTTTCATATTTAAAAACAAAAAAAAAACAAAAAAATCTCCATCCAATATGTGTCGAAAATAAGAAAACAGATCTGATTTTTCTTAAATTCTTGAAATTAATATTGTTTGTGAATTTGTATTTTTGGATCATTTGGAAAAAAATTAAAAATATAGAAAATAAAGGTGTGAAATATTATTAGTTATACCTACAGATAAAATGCGAAATTTCTTGTACATCTTGATATCGTGAGGATCAAAAGTCAATAATAAGACTATATAGGTACAAAGTTTGATCTGAAGGATTAAAATTGATATACTTTGTTATGTAAAATCAGAATTAGGTTCATCAAAAATTCACAGATTGATGAATCTAATATTGAACTTCCGGCAGCAAAAATGCCGGACATAAATCATTGTCTGGTATATGTCTGTACAAGTTGGGTGTACGGCTACTTTAATTCTTCAAAATGATTCCAACTGTTTCATTGAGTAGATGATGATGATGATAATTCAGATGTTTCTATAGATATGTTCTTCATATGCTTCGAGATAATTCACGAGGTTTTGGAATATTTCAAGATGATTCAAAATACTTGGAGGCAATTCCAAATTCCTGATGGTAATACAGAATATTACACGATTCGATTACAATGTCTGTATGAACTTTGTACCAAAAATCCTAACATTAATGCATTAAAATCAAAACAAACAAAATCAAAACAAAATCGTAAAGATAAATTACTATCCAAATAGTAGAAAGAATAGTAGGAAATCAAAACAAAATCGTAAGATAAATTACTATCCAAATAGTAGAAAGAATAGTAGGAAATAAATGGATAAAATTATCAAAAATAATTCCATCCGTACAGGACTTCAATCAAAAATGCTTCATATTCTCTAAAAAAAGAGCAGATAACGCAGAAGTGTCTATCCAGGCATGAAATCACAATAATTTTGTTCCTAGACGCACAGAAGAGAAAAAATTATAAATCATACATTTATAGACGTTGATTGCATATTGTTTGAGATTACGTCACCGGGAGATGTTTAACGAAGCCATAAAACTTGCTCATAAATGGAAAAGTTCCAAGTAGTTTGACCACTTTCATCGTTATGCACTTCTGCATCGTTATAATAAAATACATCGAGAGCTATATTCATTTAGCGATCAACCACTTTTGAAATTCAATGTCGATATAAAACTTAATTGAAACTGGGACAACTCCAAAACTAGACTTTGTCTAAACCTCTAATACATATATACACGAATTAAAAAGGATTTCATACTATATAAAATACTTCTTATTACTATATGTCGGTATGTGCGCAGATTCGATTATATTTTTCCTGCAAGGAGAACAGGTCTGCACTTCCATTTTAGTCTTCAATTTAATGATTATTACTTTCTCGCAAAGATAAGATAAGGCTGATAAAAAAAAGAAACACACAGAAAGAATGAAAACAATTTCACACTCGAGTGATGAGCGAAAAATGGAAAATATTTCGCCTAATGTTCTGAAAAAAATTACGAATTTTATACAAACTCTGAAAAAAAAGGGGAAAATTGAAAATTATTCGTTAAGCATTTTTAAAGTATTTTTTTGAAATAATTTTTTCATTCTAAGTTATGAAAAAGTGATGAATTAAGAGATTCTTGATGACCGACCCACTTTTTTTTCTTTTGCATGGTCAGCCCATTTACTGTGAACAGGTAATACCGCAACGTGGCACATGCATGTGGTGTTTTTTTTTTCAAATACTAATTCTGAAGGCTGCTCAACAGTTTGTCCATGTATGGACAGTATAAGAGCAACAAGTTTGTAGCCATATTATTTCTCGATAATCCTTCGAGTGTATTATAGGAGTCACGTCTCGAGCTAAGAGAGAGAGAGAGAGAAAGAGAGAAGTCTGAATGAAGTGATTTTGCAAATCCAAAGCTGGAATTGCTTCAAAACGAGCCAAACGCTTCAAGGACAGATTGATAAGGTCAAGAAATGATGATTAGCACGAATCGAAAAGTTGCTATTCGAAAAGAATGAATTAGGTAATAATATATCGTTTATTTATAGAAAGTATACAGCACGATGAGCAATCGAATGAATATTGATGACATTATGCCTGGTATAAATAAAGACGCAATTAGGAAGAACAAGGTCATTATTAATTGGAAAAATATGCCATATTGAATCATTTCCGCCAGAAGTAGTAAAAATTATATGTAGCATCTATAAAATTTCTATATAGAAACAGAAACAGAAATATTTTTATGCCTTTTTAAAAAATATTAGTCTTAAATTACTGAAAAGTAATGTAAAAAAATGCCAAAAAATCTAAATTTTGGTTTGTTTCATGTAACAATGTGGAACATTTAGATTGGTTTGCAAAAAGATTTATTTAACCGCAATTGACTTTATATGTCGATTAGTGACAAATTGAATAACCACATTGAATTAAGGGCACCTGATAGGTCACGTGATTCCACATGTGTAAACATTCTCGATAGAGTTGTACTTTTTACGGATTGAGCTGTTTTTGTCATCTGTAAAAATTGTTACATCTACTAAACGGATTGTTATAAGCATCTTTTGTATTTCTGATACAATTTTTGTTGTTGGTACAAATGCTTTTGTTAGTTCAAATGCTTTTGTTGGTGCAAATGTTATTGTTGGTGTAAATGTTATTGTTGGTACAAATGTTATTGTTGGTACAAATTATGTTGTTGGTACAAATGCTTTTGTTACTACAAATGTCTTTGTTGGCACAAATGTTTTTGTTGTCAAAAATTATGTTGTTGTCACAAATCTTTTTGTTGGTACAAATGTCTTTGTTGGTACAAATCTTTTTGCTCCAAATTTTTTTTCTTTTCTTAACAGATTTACTTTTTAATTGATTTAATCACAACAAATCCGAATTTTTCAGGACAACAAAAAATCCACTACAGCAAAAAACAAATTTGTTAGTTCTAATGTTAACGAATTATTGTTAATGCAAAAATTCCTTTCCTTCATGCAGGCATTGTAAATTATTTCCCACTCAGATTTTGTATAAAAATTCATATATTTATAATTTTTAACAAAAAATTGAAAATTTTTTTTGCAAATTTTTACACAAATTTTGCATCAAGAATGTATTATTTATATACGGCAAAATTATCGTCTCGCAGGTGAAGGAGATAATTAAAGATTAGAAAGTGTTACTTGATGTGTAGAATCGTGTACAGAAATAAATACTATCATTATATTAGTTATGCTTATAAAATTTTACATAACACACTTTATATTATATTATGCGGTATGAGAAAGAATTTCAATAATTTCCAAATAATACAGAGAAAAACTATATATTGTGATTGGGGAAAGAAAGAAAAAATTTGTGACGTATTTCAAATATATCTAATTAACATGTTTGAGAACGAATCATCGCTATGGAAAAAAATGTGACATAAGGAAGAAGATATGCTTGTATGGATGAGTCATAAAATCTATATTACAAATTAACAGAAAGCTGCCGTATATGGATTGACTTGACCCTCGATTTTCACTTTCTGTTTGCCTCATTCGTACAATATTTTATATATTTACCATAACTTTTTGAAATTCACTTTCATATCACAAACTCCATAATATTATTTGATCATCAAAATCATCTTTTATAAAGACTTTAGTGCAAAATTATTGATCCTTATCGATATTATAATAATTATATTATTAATAGGTATAATAATAATAATAATTGTGAATAATTTTATTCAAATTTTAAAATTTGGCAAATTTTTGAATTTTCAAATAGTGAAAAATTGAAAAATAATGAAAATTGTTTGCAAATTAATTTTGAAAATTAATTTCCATCAGTGATGGTAAATAAATTGATTAAATTAAATTAATAGATGTGAATTTTATAGTCGGTTTGAATTTTTATAAACAACTTCCCCTGAAATAAAATCTTTACAAATGGATTATTCTTGTAATTAAGACATTAGAACTTATCTGTTGAAGCTACAACAGAAGAAAAAGAAATATAAGAAGAAGAGAAAATTTCTTTTTTTCCTGATATTGAACTTTTCAGGAAATTGTGGAATTTTACAGAAGTCTCAATTATTGTAAAAAAAATATAAAGAAGATGTTCCTTGACTCTCTATATAAGGAAAATTCCGATGATTAAAATGTTAAAAGCATTTAGCTGTTATACAATGGAAATAATTGCTTTTCACTGTTAAAGAAAATCTGTGAAAAAAGAAAACGACCTTTTTGGGTCAAATATATAATTGCTATTTCAACTGTTGGAAAAAAACTGTTTTTTTTTTTACTATTTTCAACTGTTGCCATACAATACAGTGTGGCAGATGCAAAACCAACTTTCAAAATTAAAATAACAAACGGCAAAAATGACTGCACTTTAATTTTTTATTGAAAAAAATTATTATTAATAATAATGAAATAATAAATTCATTATTATTAATTATTTTTTATTTGTTTATAAATACCTTTAAAATAAATAAATCCAAATTAATCCATATTCATATAAGATACGAAAAATGATAAATTTGCGTAAAAAAGTTTTTTATTTAAACATTTTTTTTTTATAATAAATAAATAAAAAAAATGTTTGAGTTATATACACAGAAACATATATGCGTATAAATGATTTTGAAATGGAAAGTGCGCGCTTGTGGTTTCTTCAGGTTACTTTCCGGTCGTTAGGGATTGATTTCCTCCTTCATAACGAAGCACACAATATTCTTGTCTTGAGTGCAAATATAAATGGTATCTTTCATCAGGAAATCTTAAATTCACATGAATTTATAAAATCCATGTAGGAGAAGTCTGCTCTTTATTGTCCTTCAAACATGTGGCTAAACACATAATGGGGAGAGGCAAAAATGATTACAAGAATTTTAAAAATATATTTTCACAAGCCAAGTGAAAGTAAAACAAAGAAAGTCAGTTTTGTTATCAGTATGAATTTTTTTGGCAAAAAATTTTATAATATGCTTTTTCTCTTGTAAAAAAAAATCTTCTCCTCAGTAAACAAATTGTAAATTCATTATCAATAAATAAATAAATTAATAATAATAATAATAGTAATATTAATAAATAATAATTTAAAGCATTTACAGATTTTCCACTCCCTCTCAAAAAAATAATGATAAAATAATAATGACGAAAATAGTGATAATGATAGTAATGATAATAATAATGAAAATAGTGATAGTGATGATGATAATAATAATAATAATGATGATAACGTTTTTAAAAAGTAATTACATTTAATTCTTAATTATTCTACAGGTTATTGACATTAAATATTTATTGTTCATTATTCACAATACCTATACATTCCTAAAATTTTTTTTCTTCATTTCTTATTGGGAAAGACAATTTCCTGTATTATATTATGCGAAAATATTTTCCATTTAGGCAAAAATACATTTGAGAAATGACAAAATAAAATTTTTTAAATTGCGAATAATTATTATGCTTATTATATATAAATGCAGAATCGTTTTGTTACCGAGGATATTTATAATGTGCTCTCAATATTGTAAAAACTTTTTTTTTATATATATTATAAAATAATAATTCATTAACTTGAGTGACTTTAGGAGTCAGGAAAATATAATAGGCACGTATTACATTTCTAGTATATAGCGATAACCATATCTTCTTTCGTCATGGACGCGAGTGTAAAAACTTTTTTGCACAATGCTATTTTTCCGTTTTCTATCATTATATTGAAATTCCATTTCCTAAACGTTTCTTTAAACTATAAATATATTTTAACTTTTGTAACATATTTTTTATCTTCTAAAAAGTATGTTATTTTTTTTTCTAAATGAAATATCGAATTTGCGAAAAAATTTTTTTCAGCAAATTTAACATTTTTCGTGTTTAATTAATATGGATTAATTAATTTTCAATTAATATTTATTTAATATAAATATGAATAATAAATATATATTATTATTATATATATTATTCTTAAGTATTAATTATTAATTATTAATTGAAGAGTAATTAATGGAAGGCAAATTAACGAGAATGATAATATATTTATCGAAAGCAAATTAATTAAAAATATATTAATCATATGGTCTTATTAAATTCAAGATATATATTAATCTTAGGCGAAAAATTAGTAGATATTTTTTGCTTTCATCGAAGGAAAATAAATTGAAGATATCCACTAATCAAAAAGGCAAATTAATTGATAATAAAATAATCGGAGGTAATTTAGTCGAAAAAGAAAAAATTGAAAAAAGGAAAAAAAGTAAACATTTACAATCGTACGCTGATAACGTTATTGTAGTCAATGATTTATAATAATTTAACACAGGAGATTAATAAAACAAAAAAACAAAAAAAATTCTTAGAAGAAGGACATTCTATAATTTATAAAAACATAATTTTTATTATGGTAATGTTTACTACAGTAAATTTTTACTATAATTTTATATTTTCATTATTATTTTTTATTATTTATTTATTTATTATTATTTATTTATTATTATATTATTAATATTAATTATAAAATTCGTTAAATTAAGCTGCTTTAAATATCATATTGTCACATTGTGAAAATCGTTTCCACTATATGTATATCGCTTTATGGTTTCATTATTGTAATGAGCACACCTAAAGAATTTGAACGATGTTCAAGCACTTTCCCTGCATAAATATTTTTACACAGCCTTTAAACTAAAACTATTATAGGTTCTAGAAAAGATGCAAAGATCACTCTTGAAAACGTCTTTTGAAAGGCTCAATGAAGCAAATAACAAGAGTGTGTATATAGTACATACAAAAAAAAATCGAAAAAAATTTCTCTATATTGTTAACGTAATATGTGCAAAAAGAAAATTAACTATATAGAAAATAGTAACTTCTTTTAGTATATATTTGAATTGTTATTTCCTTTCTGGTTTGACTGGATATATAAAAGCCGTCCCTGGAATTTTATGATGCATTCCACTATTCCAGATTTTAAACTCCGCATTCCAAACTTTAGAATCGCAAAACTGATATTTTCCACTTGCATAAATAACAAATATACTCTTGGTATGATTGAAGAGAAAACTATGTTGCGGTTTGTTTTGTTTTCCTTTTTTTTAACCTTTCGCAGAAAAAAAATTAAAACCAACAAATGTAATAGCGGAAGAATTAAATTAAAATTGAATTTAACAACAAGTAAATAATAAAAAATTTGCAATTAGGTAAAGTTTCCTTTGAAACTTAATTGAATTATTGCCCTTTAAATGTGAATGTGGAAGTGGTCAAGTGGTTAAGTGTTTGGACTCGCGTGCTGAAGGTTTGGGGTTCGTTTCCCCTCTCGGGTGATTTTTCAAATTGCATTACTGCTTTTAATGTATTTCATTATTAAGGGATAAATTGTTAAATTTATCCATTTAATTATTAATTGATTCAGCATTGGCAAAATTCATTAAAAATTTTAGTGTCAGTATAAAAAATTGTGGATTGATGATGACAAAATTGAAAAAAAAGGGAATGAAACAATAAACTAAATTTTTTTTTGTGAATTATTTTTTCTATCTTTGAAGTACCGAATGGAGTTTTAATAGAAATGTAGAGTCACGTGTGCACAGAGGGAATATAATAACACAATGCCGGTTAAAAAACCACCCTGTATGAGCTGCTGGGAACTGTATATATATATAGGCTTCTGATATATTTTCGTGAGGAAGCATAAATGTGGAGGAAACATATATGTGCATATATATACGTTGAAATACTAATACGAATTAAGGTGCAAAGGAACGTCAAAGAAGAGAGAAGTATACCATGGCCAGCAAGTTTTGCAGGACGCTCCCTTCCTTGGCAACTGGGTCTCATTTTAATTCTCTTCCAAACAGAGAGGAGATTCGAAAGAGGAAGGTTTAGCAGCTGTTATTACTGTATGTTTTGACCTGCATTATCGAAATCGATTTTTATTTTCTTTTTTTTTTGACAAATTTCCAAGCGCCTAATCAACAGGTGTCTCATTAGTTATCACTTAATTTAATTTTCACCCGCTATTTTTTTAAATACTTTTTTATTTTTTCCCCTATGAAAAATTTAAGACAATTTTTGTCTATTTTTTTCAGTCTAGGAATGAATTGATTTAATTTAAGCAAATTTGTATTCCTTCAAATGTATTTTGCTGATGATTTTTAAAAAATGTTGACGTCTATATAATCTTTTTTTACATTCAATTTTTAGGGTATTTCCAGACGTACATTTTGACCTAGTGGCGAATATTTTGGTGTTATTTTATTTGGAATTATCAAAGTTTTTCTATATCGAAAATTTTACATAGTGTTTGTTTTTTGAATTTTTTTAACAAAAATCTTTGGGTAATTTTTAAATTATTGCAAATAGATTATAGATTATTAGAAAACACATCGATTGACCTATTTGCAAACCTTTTAGGACCAAATTTAACAAAGATATCAAAGTTTGAAGAAATGTGAAGTTTTTCCGAAAAATGGTTTTTGGCAATTTTGTTGAAAATTTTTTTAATTATTTCTGATATATTCAGAAATATATTTATATCTTTTTACCTATTTACGAACATTTTAATTTCAGTTTATTCACAATTATTTCATTTTTTAAAAATCGAAAATTTTAAATAATATTACTTTTCTATTTTTTTATTAAAAATCTTAGTGTAACTTTTAAAATATTACAATCAGTTTTTAGAGGAATAAAAATTGCATCGTTTGACCTATTTGCGAACCTTTTACGACCTAAAATAACAAAGTTATTGAAGTTTCAAAAAACGAAATTTTTTTCCTGTTTTGAGAACTTAATTTTCAGTAGGCAGTGCATATTAATTTCCTAATAAAACCTAATGTTGTGTCCTATAATTTATAATCAAACTGAACATGTAACAAGTTAGTCAATAATTGTTCAGTTAAGTTAATTCATTCTTGTTTGTCTATAATCAACAGGTGAATAATAATTACCTTTGAACTCTAGACAGAAGCGTAATTTCCACAAATAGATAATTACGTAATTAAAATTTTGAATTATTTTCACTCTAAAGAATGCAAATTAAAAATTTTCATCTTTTTCTCATTAATCCTTTAATATCAGTAGCAGCTTTATCAGCGCGGGAAAATATCCCTGAATTCCAGGAAATGTGGGTCAGGGCGCTCGCGCAAAAGTTCATATTACATACACTCAATGGGTTAGTAATTAATGATTATAATTGTAAAACTGCAAAAATAGTTCACATAAATGATAGAAATTAAAGAATAGACTACAGGGAGCATTTATCATCATTTAAAATTTGAAACAAAAATTAATTCAAATGGAAAACATTGTCATACAGTTTCTTTTGTTTTATTTTAAAATGGACCAATATCGATTTTGTTCAATCTGGGTCAAAATGAATTTAAAAGTCTCGAAATTAATAGTTATAGTGGGGGGTGTAAAATTTTTGCAGTTAAAAAAAAAGAAATAATTTTCTTACTTTACGTTGCGCCTCAGCAGCAAATCCAGATTTTGTAGCTCTATTACAAGCCATGTTTAATGTAAAATGCACTAAAGAATTTTTTTTTTTTATTGAGAGGGTTGATTTTTTTCAAACACGGAAAAAAATAGTTAGGAAAATTTGCAAATGATTTACGTCACTGAATTTCAAAGAGACATGAGATGTTTACGCTTCGATAGCGGCACTTGTACTGGATCCCTCGAGCAATGTGAACCGGCGACAACGTCTGGAAACTCCCCGCCCGTTTGTGTATATGTATATTAACTCTGAGAACGTCCTCTCGATTCGTATTGAGTTTTGGAAATGTCATGTGACCTACGTTCTCCACTTGGTCCCGGAGATGACGTCATTCTCCTTCGTCCAGGAGAACAGTGTATTCAATCTCATCATCATCAGCATGGAGTGAAATTTTTGTTTCAATTTTTCATAGATATTGAGAAATCACTCTCTAAATTCCTTTTAACGAGGATTGACATTTTACACACTTTTTTTTTTAATTAAAATTGTTAATTACTTTAGATATCCATTTTTATTGCCAATGGTTCACTGATTGAAGAATTCTACTTTGGCAAATATTGTGGCAATATTGCGGCTACTCTGTGGCAGTACAGTGTCAATTTAGTGTCAATTAGTCATCAATGGTATAATTCTTAAAATTAAGGCAATATGGTGGCAATTCATCGGCAATATCTTGGCAATTTAGTGGCAATATTGCGACAATTATGTTTCAGTATAGTGGAAATTTAGTAGCAATATTGTAACTATTCTGTGGCAATTCAGTGCCAAAATTGCGGCTATTTTGTGGCAGTATGCTGAAAATTTAGTAGCAATATTGCGGCTATTTTGTGGTAGTATGCTGGCAATTTAGTGGCAATATTGCGGCTATTTTGTGGTAGTATGGTAGAAATTTATCTGCAATACAGTGGTAATATTGTGGCTATTCTGTGGCAGTATGGTGGCAATACAGCGGCAATTTAGTGGCAATATTTTTGCTGTTTTGTGGCAGCATTGTGGCAATTCATTGGCAATACAGCGGCAATTTAGTGGCAATAAAGCTGCTACTCTGTGGAAGTACAGTGTCAATATTATAACAAAAGCCTAATTTTAAAGTCGATTTTGAATTATGAAAATTCGATCTAGAAAATTTTGCAGGCCAATTCTGTTTCAACTATACATATATGTATTCCTAAAGTTTTATTTTTTAAAGAGTAGAGTGGAACGTGATGAGTAGTCTGACATTTTGTTAATTTAAATTTTGTCTCGAACGCATTAAAAACACGTGTGCAAATTAAATAATAGACGCGCAGGTACAAGTTCGCGCAACCGTGGTAATGAGTTTCCATCACACGGTTTTCAAACCGGAAGTTTTTAAAATTCACTATATACAAAAACATTTATATAGGGTGCTGTATACATTTATATAAGTCAACGGAACTGTATACACACATTATAAACAATATTCAGTTCCCATGGTTATTTTCGCGACCATGTATGTACAATACAGAATATGGAAAGAGAACATTCTCTTTATTATTATAATAATTGTAATAATTAAAAAAATAGCGACAAAGAAGGGAGTATTATTGAGGCGAAAGAATTTGAAAGAAATTGAAAGAAATTTTGCGACAAGAAGATGGGAAATTAAATTTCAACTTCAGTCATCTTTTTCTCTAAAGTTTATATCAGCAAATTTTAATTAATTAATTAATTAATTAATCAATTAAATTCATTAATATTTAATTTATTCTCTAAAAGAACTTGACACTATTTTTTTACCCTAGGTTTTATTTTTTTTTTTTAGAGATTTAGAGGAGTAATCTGTGTCAGCGGTGAATGTGTATAAAATCACCTATGATTCAGAGACATATGGTTACGAATTGTAAATGAAAACATACATCTGTGTCAAAATAAATAAGGTGTATGTACACACGTAAACAGGCAAAAGTATATACATATACCTATATATATGTATATTATATATGAGAATTCGATTACGAGGCGACCTTCATACAGGAAGCTTTAAACCTTGATATGACAACATATAAAAGTATATATACGTTTTTGCACGCATCAAAAACTAAATCCAACACTCTCTTTTTTTTTGTTTCGTGTATTTACACGCACTTATTATGAATTAATTTCTATATATCTTCCTGATAATTATGCCTTTAGTGAAATGAAAATTATTACTGCACGTAGAGTCTGTAATTTTTTATTCGAAAGGGAATTTACGAATTTATTTTCAAAAAATATAACTGATTAATTTACGTTAATTATTTTTGAGTAGGTTTTTCAATAACTTTAGAGTACAAATATGTGTGAAAAATTGAACAATGTTATTCTTTATTTTCTTATGAACAAATAGAAAAAAAAAATTTTTTAAATAGGTTTAAGAAAATATTTAGGCAATATTAGGGCATTTTAGTGGCAATTCAGATGCAATATACTGGCAATTCTGTGGCAAAATTGGGTCAATTCAGTTTTGGATGGCAAAATTGTGACGATATTGAGGCTATTCAGTGGCAATATAATAACAATTTGGTGGCAATACTGTGGTAAAATGGCAATATCAAGGCATTTCGATGACCAAATACAAAATACAATGGCAAAATTGAGGCAAATCTATGGCAATTTTAAGGCAATATAGAGGCATTCAATAGAAATTTAAAGGCAATATACTGGCAATTTAGTTGCTATTGGATGGCAATTCTGTGGCAATATTAAAGTTATTCAATGGCAATATAATGGCAAATGGGTGGCAATTCTGTGGCAATATTTAGGCAATTCAATGACTATTGGATGGCAATACATTGGCAAAATTGAGGCAAATCTATGACAATTTTGAGGCAATATAGAGTCAATTTAGTGGCAATTTAGTTGCTATTAGATAGAAATTCTGTGGCAATTTTAAGGCAATACAGTGGCAAAATTGAGGCAATTTGGAAACGATATTGCGGCTATTCTGTGGCAATTTGGAAACAATATTGACGCTAATCGGTAGCAATCTAGTGGCAATATTTTCAGAAAATGTTGCGCTATTTGGGTAAGGACATAATTGTTTCGCGATACGCCAAAAATCTTATATAAACATTCATTTGGAATTTTGGAATCTTCATACTTATTCAAACAGATTTTCTATCCGTATTTTGCCTTAATGTTTTCTCTTTTATTAATATATTTTCAAAAAAAAATTATATATCTCACTGGAGGTGAAAGTTTAAAAACTTCAAAATCTTTTTCACATTACGAAATTGATGAATGAATGAATGAATGACTTCACTTCAATATTATGCTAATATTATTAAAGCTACTATATGAAACTTTCATAATTTCCATTTTAGAAACATCATTTGTAATGAAGAGCTCTGGATTCGAGTTTCGTTATAAATTCAAAGAGGAATATGAGTTGAAATAAATTCCTTCCTCTTAAATGGAATTCTGCCTCTAAGCTCTCGACTTTTATTCAATTATAAGAAGATATCGTCTTACCTTAGAAGTTTTATATTTTTTTTTATTCTGTTCGTAAATGATTTTCATAGACGAGTTTATAAACACCTGGCATGTATTTTTTTTGTTAATTATATTCAAATTTTTCCTAGGAAAATTTTTTTTCAATATTATACAAATACTTTAAGGGAAAATGCAATGTGAAGAATTTCTTCAACAAAACGTCAAGGTCGAGGACGTATACACATATATATGCGAATGTCTTACGGTCATGGACACTCTGAACATTCACGCACATTATAATATTTTCTTATATAAATAATCCCTTTTCAATTATAAAATAATAAAATAATCATTGTAAAAAATTATACATAAAATTAAAAATTCAATGAAAAAAAAAAGTTGATTAATATTAATAATAATTATTAATTAAAAAAATTTTTGCAGAAAATTTTGAATACATATCAGCTAATTGATAAAATAAATCATTAATAATAATAATAATAATAATAATAATAATAATAATAATAATCATATTCATTTAATCAAAACAGATTGAAAATGATAATTTTTTTGTTTTTTGCAATAATGACAATTTACATCATTTTATTTTTTATTTTGCATTTTGTATTTTACTTTCTCTATTAAAGAGAAAATAGTTCTCAATAAAATTCCATTCAATTCGATATATTATCGAATGGTCTTTCAAATACGAAAAGGTCACGAATCAAACGGTTAATGTTCATAAACCGTTGAATATTAGAAATGCATAAGACTCAACATTGCATTTGCATATCATCAATAATCATTTTTTATTATTATTGTTGTTATTACTATCTGGAAAAAAAATTAATTTTTTGAAAAGTATGTTTTTTAAAATTTTTTGGCTAAAAATCTTCATGTAACATTTAAACTATCATAATTAGCTTATTGAAAATTTAAAAACACATCGATTAACCTATTTTATTAGACCTATTACACATTTTTTTGACCTCTTTGCGAAATTTTTTTCTGTCATAATTTCCAAAATTATTAACATTTTAAAAATCTAAAATTTTTAATAATATTACTTTTTAATTGCTAACCTTTTACGACCATAAACAATCAAGTTTTTGAATTATAAATATTATTAAATTATGTAATTAAATTTGTTTATTTTATTTTATTTATTTATTTTTTCTTATTTTTTCGTTAATTAAAAAAATTTTTCTTAACTTCTTTTTTATTATTAAATTATTGTAATTTACATAATTTAATTTCGATATATAATTTAATTAGCGCAATGTTTAATAGCCAGGAAAGTTTTATAGTGTGTAATTTTTTTTTTTTATCTTCCTCACATTGGTTAAATATTCTTCCCTTTATTTTTTCTTTCCTGAAGCATTATGATAATTATATTCCTTAACATAAAGGGAAAAAATAAATTTCTACTGCTCCAATGCTTTCTCGTTAAAAAAAATTAACGTTAAGATGGGTCCCCCCTTTTTCTCGAAGTGCACATATATATACATATACAGATTGAAAAGACACGTGCCAAGGACTTCAGGATGAGCAGATGGTTAAGCTTTGGTTTTAATGTCGAATTACCGGAAATTCGTCTCAAATTTTTGTTTCACTGTTAGTTAAAATTGACAGTTACATCCGAGTCAGATGAAGTCAAAATTCTAATACTTAATCAATACATAAAAAGAAAATTGTAAATAAATAATTATTTACTATTAGTTTAAGTAAAAATTGTATATTACAATTTTTTAATTTTAATTCTAGTAATTTCTATATACGTTCAAATTTAATAAAACAAACATAAAGGTAAATTAATAATAATATTTATTAATAATAATGTAAACAACTAACAACAATAATAAAACTATTTTTTTATTTATTATTATTTAACTTCTTTTTTTTTATTAAACATATGTATTTGTAATATTAATATAATCAAAACATACAAATGTAAATTAAATAATAATAGTAGTAATAATTTATTAAATTTATAAAAAAATGCTGTACCGCGAAAAAAACGACTTAAATTCGGCGCGCATTTTGTTATGTTGGCAGCGCTTGCAATCTAGTTCGGCTTTTTGCCGCATTAGCGCATCGTCTTCCGGTGTAAAACGTATATGGACTCTTTTCCGGTCGGGTCGCAAAATGACGGGCTTCAGTGAAAAGGTTTGTGTCTTGTTTATTACAGTTTTTATATACCAAGAGGCGAACATGGGTAAATAAATTACATTCTCAATATTCTCTTAGTATTCCTCTTTATTGTTGAATATTTTATTTTCTATTTTTTTCAACTTTTCGAATAATTCACCATCTCTTTGAAAAAGCTGTTCAATACACGTGTTCATTTATAATTGTATCTAATTATTCCATGTTCAAATTAAACATTTTCTCTTGTTTAATAATGTGAAAAAGTATTTTTTAAGTGTTTTGTTTTTAATTTTTATGAAAAATTGTGTATTATTGATTTGGAAAATTGTTTTGACAAGGTAACGTAACACGTGTATTATAGGTTAGAAGTCCCATTAATAGGCGTTGATGCGATTTTATTTCGTTTAATAGTGATAAATAATTTAAATTCTATATTTCAGTGTTTTTCTTATTAGGAAAATTTCTTTTGGTAGTATTTTAAAGTAAGAGAAGAGTTTTTCTTGGAAAGAAATGTATTTTCTGCTGGTCTACTAGCTTTTGTATTATATTATCAAATATTATTATCAATTATTATTATTAAATAAAATCTTGAATATTTCAAATTAGTGTCTAAAATAGTGTAGAAAAGCATTTTTCAACGATTTTGTTTAACATAAACATTTTTCTTTCAACAGCCTATTCTCATAGATGGCCGTGGCCATCTTCTTGGAAGATTGGCAGCGATTATTGCCAAGAAAACTCTTGAAGGTAACAGAATTATTGTTGTCCGCAGTGAACAATTGAATATTTCTGGAAACTTTTTCAGGTAAATATATTCTATACACATAAAGTGAATTTCAGTTCTATTTTTTTTTACTATTGACTCTTCTGGCAAAAACATTTGATTGTAAGAAGTAAAAAAAATGTACATTAACAATTGTTTTAATTTATTATTGATTATTGACAAAATTAAATTAAGCCAGAAAAGAGTTAATTAGGAATATTAAATGATTATTATCAATCTTACCTACATTATTTGATGTACTGTGAAACAAATTTTTTTATGAGTATTTTTTAATTAAATTTGTCAAGTTTAGAATGTCTTTGTGTGTGTACTAATTTTTTTGCTTGGTTTATTTTTTTCCAGAAACAAGCTGAAGTTTATGTCATTCTTGCGTAAAAGATGTAATGTCAATCCAGCTCGTGGACCATTCCATTTCCGTGCTCCCAGTAAAATTTTGTGGAAAACAGTTCGTGGTGAGTAAGCTGCAAATAAATGGGGAAAAAAATACGATTTTTAATAGGCTACTTTGTTTATGATTACATATATTCTTACCTACATTATTTGACAATAATGTGAAAATAATACTTTTGAATGAAATTTAATTATCAATGTTTATAATACATCGTCAGTGTTTTGAAAATTTGTTAATTTGATTTTTATTTTAAACAGGAATGGTTCCTCACAAAACGCAAAGGGGCAAGGATGCGTTGAGAAGACTAAAAGTCTATGAAGGATGTCCTCCACCTTACGACAGAAGAAAACGTGTTGTTGTTCCTGGTGCGATGAGAGTTATGTGCTTGAAACCAGGAAGGAAGGTAATGCACTCGCCTCCGTTGGCGATATATTTATTTTCTGAATTAATAATAATACGATAGTAATAATAGATATTATTAATTTATAATATTAATAATATTTATTATTATTAGTAGTAGTAGTAGTAGTAATTAATAATATTACTAATATTTAATATTGTCAAAATTGTTACTACTTTACTCGAAAGAATCAATAAATTGACAAACAATTTTCTAGACTAATGAGATAATTTTTTCCTATACAGTACTGTCACGTTGGAAGGCTTTCTCACGAAGTCGGTTGGAAGTACAAGTCTGTTGTACGTACTCTCGAAAACAAGAGGCGCGTCAGTTCTATTGTTGAAGTTAAAAAGAGGGACAAACTAAAGGTAATTTTTGCACCATTCTTTTTTTTCAATTTAATCTATTTTCCATTTATTTTATATCACGAGTCTAGAATTTGGTTCTTCTTTTTCTTTTCGAATTTTGTCAAATTTGCATTAAAAAATATTAGTCATTTTCTTTCCAAATTTCGTTTATTGAAAGACTTGTCCTTTTTTTATGGTAGATACTTTTAAAAGTGTTTTAATTTAAAAATATAATTTTCTGTTTTCTTATTGAATTTGAAACATTAATTCTGAACCCGTGATATATAAATATGAATTTATAATAAAATATAATTATAATTGATTATAATTTATAGTAAAATATATAATTATAATTTATAAATTTATATTTTCAACTACTCAATGATGGTTATGGTAATTTGCGACTGAGCGAAAGATATAGACTTTCGTATTGTTGATGATTTTTGCTGAGAAATTATTCCTAATTTCAATATTGAAAAAAAACTTCAATTTACACAGGATATTAAAAAGATTCTTTTTTTCTTTTGCAGAAACTGACCAAACAAGCTGGAGAGAAAGTCGCACCGCAAGTTGCAAACTATACTAAGATTATCAACAATTTTGGATATAATTAAGACATTACCAGGTTAATAAAGCCTTTTAAACAATATCTGTTTTTTGATATAAAGTACAAAAAGCGAATTGAGTTTTCCCTTTTTTCCCTCTCATTAATGAAATTATAAACAAAATTATTTCGTCAAATTTTTAAGGAAACTTCTGAATACTCTCATTCAATTATAAACAAAATTTATTAATCAATTTTCCAGAAAAATTCTGAAAATTCTCATTAAATAATAAAATTAATTCGTCAATTTTTAAGGAAAATTTTGAAAACTCAGGTGTAATTTAAAAAAATATTTATTTTATCAACTTATAATTAAAATTTACAACTTTGGGTTATTTTATAGAACATTTTTTTGTGTGTATATATTTTATAAAATATTCTTTTAGTATATTTTATAAAACATTCTTTTAGTAAATTTTATAGAATATTTTTTTATTTTCGTATATTTTATATATGTAGAATAAAAATTAATCAAAATTATGAACAGAATAGACGACAGCTCGATCTTTATCGATTGCTTCCTCGTCGTAAACTTCATCATCTTCATTTGCAGATTCTGCTGATGATTCAGAATCTGAATTCGCTTTTGTTCGATAATTTTCAAAATTAGTTATCGGCATTGATCCAATATTGTGAATTCCAAATTTTTCAGCAAGACGTTTGGCTGCATGTTCCAATTGAATTTCCTGTAAATAAAAAACGTTCAACTTTAGAAAAAAAGAACCATTTATATTCTATTAAATCTGGATTTGTATTCGATGATTAATAAGAAGTTTCATTTAAAATGAGAATTACGTAAAAATTTTGAAATTCGCGGGCATCTAAAATCTTGACGATCTTGACCTAAGAAAACAAAATGGTTGTCGATATTGGCAGAAGAGTGCGTTTATTAATGCAGTTTAAATAATTGTCGTTTTGAAAGTAACAAATTAATCATTATTATTTATAAGATATATCTTTTTTATCATCTTTATAGACATTTTACACATGAAGAGAAGGTATTGTGCGCGAAAAATATATTTTCCCGAAAGCAATTGATCGGTGATTCAAATAATTATTTAGCATTTTTATTTAAAATATTCCGTTATTAAGAGTTTAATACATAATTAAATTATTGAAAAAATGCCATTAGAGTTTTTAAATAGTTTTCAACTTAATAGAAAATAATACTTTTCCTTAACGAAAGTAAAAATAAACAATTTTTAGTTTATAGGTTATGTTTGGTTGTCTTCTGTCAATTAGACTAAATTTTATAAAGGACAAATGAAAAATACTTACGCTCAGTTTTTCGGCTTGCTCCTTTTGCAATTGCATGGATTCATTTATAGTTATACATTTGACAGCTCCGTGAATAATATGAGGTGGTGTAGCTGCTGTTACCTCCCAATGTTTACCCTTCTTTCGCACTTTTTCCTTCATAGGATCGTGTACATTTGACTTTGTCGTTTTATATGGCATAAATTTTTCTCTTGTTTTTTCATTATTGGGATTTTCGACAATATTAACGATACGCTTTACATGCTCCAAATCCAATGAATTATTCGAATCGAAATTTTCGATTCTTTCCAAGTCCTCGGGTTTTATTAAACTCTCTTCTTTTGGTATATGAATAACCTTCTTTTTATGAACACCAGTTCCTGTGGGCTGTGAATTAAATTTGTGCTTTTTCAATTCAATTCGAAAATCGACTCAAACTAGGAAATTAATATATTGAATAAAATATGTTTATTAGAAACGTGTAACAAACCTGAGCGAGAATTTTAATAGGATCCTCATCATCATCGCTGTCTAATTCGACAATTTTTTCCTCAGCATCTGCATCAGAATACTTTCTGGTCCATTCCAATTTATTCATTGCTGATTTTCCATTCTTAACTATATTTAATTTTGAAAGAAGACGAGCTGCATTGTCAATTTCATTGCGATGATCAAGTTCTTTGATAATTTTTTCCTTAAAAGTTTTCAACTTTTCGCCTTTATCGAGAAGCTTGGAAATAAGATATCTGCAAAAAGAAAAAAAAATAGTAAAATTTTTAATAATAATAAATAATAGAAGAAAAAATAGTGTAAAAAATTGATAATAAAATTACTCACTTGTTAGAAAGTAATTTGTCTTGTCTTTCCAAAAGATCTTTTAATTCGAATGTTTGAAGTTTTCCTAAATTCTCAATAAACCCTTGACTTTCCTTCTTTGAAATTGTAGGCAATTGAAAAGATTTTTGCGAATCAATAGTCATTTTTGAATTAGTTTTTACATCCATGGAAATGATTTATGACAATATTGACCTTCCGTATCTTATAGAAAAATGGGGAAAAAATTAAATATTATTATACATTTAATTAATTAGACAAAATTATATGTAAAAAAAAGTTAAAATCAGAATATTTATAGGTTATGTTTACAAATTAACGCGTAGATAACAAATCTATTAAAACAATTATAGTTCATACACAGTTTTCAGGTTCTTAAATCACTGATTCCTCACATTCTCACGAAAATTAACTTCACAACTAAGGAAATATAGAAAACACTTATTTATAATTAAAAAATCGTCTTTTTCAATTTTATGCTTTTATTTGTGTTTACTGTCAAGTATTTAATTCTATATTTGTCCGTCATTTTAAATGGCGCCACCAAAATATGACTAATTTTTAAGAATAAAATCAATCCTAATTCATTGGCTATTTCAAATTTACGCGCCGATAGGTAACCAATAAGCGCGATCGTTTTGGAAACGCAGCTTAACATTTTCCCAATACCAGTGGCGACATTTCTCATTGCGGACAAACCAGGAACTACATGAACTGAAAGTTCTCGAGAATATTCTCAATCTCGAAACATTCCCCGTTTGAAAGTCATGAAGAGTTCCATTGTCGGCAGAGTTTTTCTGTAATATTTTTGAAACAATTACAGTGCTCGGACAGTAGTTTTAAATAAATTTTGTGCTAAAAACGTTTCTAAAGTCGTGAGTGAAAAGTTGTGTCTAAATTGTCATCAATGCTTCTCCATTTGTACAGCAATCGCCGGAACAGCCAGAATCCACCTGTTAAAGGTTAGAATTTTATGTTTACATATTTCAATTATTTTTCTTGATTTAGCCGTAAATTCGAGAGGGAAATTTCAAGTATTAATATCACCCAAATGCTGTGTATAATTTTTCCCCAACGATTGTTTGTATGTACATTTTTTGTAGAAAATACGTTTGATGCCGGTTGCGCGCTTTTTTACACAGCGCGGCAAAAATATTTTTGAGGTTAGGTAGGCAATTGCCATATTTTTTAATAAAGAAGGATTTTTTGATTAAAAAAAAAAAATTAATAGCAAAAGCAAACTATTCTTACGAAGGAGGTTATAAAAATTCATCTGATTCAATTTTACAAGTTCAATATATTTATATCACAGGTACAAATTAATTATAACCAAATTAATTGTTTGTGCAAAAGGAATGGTTCAGGCAAATTGCTGGTAATTATACAATTTTTTAGGATTTATTAAATCTGTTAATTAAAATTTATGTGTGTCATTTTTTCTAAATAATTATAGCTATTCAATATTTTCAAGACTATATATACATATAGGATTTTTCGTAATTGGATGAATTGCATTATGCATTCCAAATCCTACACGTTGTTTTAGAAATTCCACAGTTTTTCTAACTAGATATCGATTATTCTCATGTACTATGGGATTATTTATAAATTCATCTACCTGAAAATTAAAAACTCATGTTTATTCTTTCGATAAATATTTTTTTCAGTTTTGGTAAAATCAATGTACTGGGAATTATTTTGCAAATGTTTTCTTCGAAATGCAATGAAATTCTTGTTTACCTTCATCCAGGTGCATTCGGAAATTTCTCTCTCGCATTTTTTGATATCAAATGTCAATGGTGTTAGATAAGCAATCATATAAATGTCGGAAGAATCAAAGGCACATTGATGTGCATGTCGAAAAGCAATAAGACATTTAAATTTTGCCTTTACACCTGTTTCTTCCAGAACTTCTCTTTCCGCAGCATCGTTTATATTTTCACCTGAAAAAATATTTTCTTTTTTCAATTTTATCCTTATATATATAAATTTAAATAAATTAATATATCTATTTCATTATTTTCAATTTTATTTCTTAAAACCTGGTTCCACATATCCTCCAGGTAATTTCCACATTGGCGTTTTTATATATTTTTCTTTAATGACAAGAATTTCATTTTTGCTTTCGTTGTAAACAAATCCTCCAATTCCAAGATTTGTGTGAGCATAGGGCGGAATATTTGATTCTTGATCTTCTGGAAGCCATCGATATAATGTCACATAATCGTCTTTGGCATGATGGAATTTAAATCCTTCCAGTGCCAAAATTGGTACCCATTCTGCATGCGCCAAATTAACACGAAACCAAATTGTGCGCCTTTTTTCCTCTAACCATTTGCTCAATGATGCTAGAAAATTATTTAAACCGGATAATCATAATATTTATTTAAATAATAAATGGGCTTACTATAGGAAATAATAATATTTATTGATTAATTAAATATTTCAATATAATTAAATTTAATTAAAAATTAATAAAATATAATTTTTTTCATTTTTTGCTATTATTGTAAATATATTGTAAGAGTAGAATATTATAAAACAAGGATATAATAATTTCTTTTTTGAATTTGGTTGTCGAACAGTGCGCAAGTTTACCTTCAGTTAGACCTAAGCCTGCGCACTGTCACCATTGATTGTAAACAGTCCAAAGTGTGACGCATCTAAAGTGTATATTGTAGAGAAAAATTACACTATTTTTTTTTTTTTTATTTTAAACGTCTAAAATAAAATTTACCTTTAAGACGGTTTGAAAAATTGTCCCCGTTACAAGGCTCTTTTGTTGAATTGACTGTTATTCCATTGTAATGATCCAATTGACCTTCAAAATATTCCTTATCCATTATATTTGAATAGAACCTTAAATTTTTCAATAAAATTGTTTGCTGCACAATTCCACTAAATGTAGAACGAATGGAAGTAATTGTTTTAAACATGGAATTCAATATTAGTTGAAGTATCACAAAAAACGCACTGTTTTTGTTCAAAAAATAAAGATTAAATTTCGTACATTGTTAGAAATAAATGACATATTCAACCAAGTTCACAATTGCAATCATTATGATCCGATATTCAGACTCTCACTACGGCGTTAAAATTCTTTACGTAACGCTATCCATAGTTTATCAAAACGCTTGATTATGTATACATTTTGAACTATTATTTATTAAATTTGTATTTATTTTCTTTTATAATAATAATATTTTAAAAACAGAGAGACAAATTTGCAGAAAAAGAACATCTTATGTTATACTCTTGAGCGGAGATTGACAAATTTCTGTTTTGTGACAAAAAATTTGTCACTTAATTTTTCCTTAGTCAATAGTTACCTGAGTTTTCAATGTTAATCGTCATTAAGGGAGGGAGTCTGGTCCAGCCGAACCAAAAAATCAATTTTTTTTTTGTCTAAAAATATTTCTTAATATATGAAGAATGCTCTACCAAAATTGTGGTAACAAATATCAAACTTGAAATTAATATAATTAAATATTGTCAGAAACGGTGCGCACACCAAGTGGGTAAACAGAAAATTAACTACTGCGGTAATACTAGAAAAACACTGTTCAGTCTGGCACAATATTTACAATTCCTTGAAAAAGCTGAAGCTCTACATTATGCTTCTACAACCGCAAAGTTTAAACTTGTTTTCTCAAATCAATGTTTTTCAAAATGACGGGATTCATAACTTAAATTAAATGTAATTCATGGCTTAAATTAAAGGTTTTTCATGTTTTTGACAAATTGGAAGTCTCAACAAGTCTTAACTTCCCACCCACATAAGTTTTTTCAATAATAAATCCTATTTAATAACACAACAATTATTAAATTTTTTCATATGTACAAGAACGTGACATTTTTTTGCACATACTAATTAGTTGCAAACTTTTTAGTCATAATTTACACAATCTTTCGACTTACTCCAAAAACTTTCGATATCATTGTAAACTTTTTTGCTTGCGGAATTATAATGAAGAGCTTCACACGCTCGACAATAATGTTTTGTTGAACTTCCAAAATAACCATGCTCATTAACAACTTGATATTCTTTCCGCCATTTATGATACTGAATAAAGGTGTTATTTTCATTCAATTTTTTCAAATAATTAGCCAACAATAGTGGATTAGAAAATTGACTAACATGTAAAAATGAATTCGGTGGTAATAATTTTTCGCAATCTTCATAAGGTGCTCCCATAATAACAGGTATTGCAAATTTTTCATAAGAATTCCAAAATACCTTCTCAGTTAAATATTGTCGACAATTTGAATTTTCAAAGGACAAGTAAAATTTATAGTCTTCCAATATTTCACAATCTTTGCGAAAATGACCGGGACATACGGTTTGATTACCCTTCAAACATTTTCCAATAATATCGAAATTGTTGCCAAGTATTTTCTTTAATTCACGAACATAATTTATGCGACCATTATGTCGACCACAATTACTGAACATAATTGCGAGGAGTTTTCTTTTTTTCAGTAATTTTTGATTGATTAGTAATTGATTTTTTAATGATGATGATGATGATAGTTTCACTGTTCTTCCATATGGAACTGGAATATCACTATCCATGTGATAAGTCATTGACCAATTAAAAAGTTTATTATAGTCGGATAATTTTTGCGGTCTGTGAATAAATGTGTGCAATGGTGATTCATCCGTTAAGAAAATCCATCTTTGGTTGTAATTTCTTCTCACTGGTAACTCATTTGGATTTTTAATACGATGCATATGAAATATCACAGCATTGGCACGTTCAATATCATTCGAGTCGTATGACAATTGACATTGAACGGAACAATTTTCCCAAGGTGAATATCTAAGACAGAAAAATTAAAAATAATGACAAACGAATTTTTTATTAAAAAAAAAATGTAGCAAATTAGAAAAATAATAAGTTTTTTTCGAAAATTTATACTTTTTTGTTGTAAATCGTTTAATATGTCGGTTTTCTAAAAATAGTCCATATTTCCATATTAAAATTAAATTAAGTGAAGTTTTTGCATTTTTATTTGAAGAAGAATTCTCTTTAGATGAAATTAACCGTCTACCTAATGCAGACATTTTTTGAATCTACAAAAAATAAAAGTAATTTTCATTATTAAAAGAACTTTTTTGTATTAGATGAAGAGATCATAATAAATTGTTCCTCTTAAAAAAAATAGGTTTTCTTTTCACTACATCCGCTTTTATTAATAAATAAATAAAAAATCATTAATAATTAATAATACAAGAAATTAATTCACACAAAATAACTAATAATACAAAAGTAATAAAACATTTTTTATTACTAATTGTTAAAGCAAAATTTTAATTAATCAATAATTAATAAATTAATATTCATTAATTTCTTTAATATTTAATTAATGCAAAATAGGTTAATGAATAATTAATAAAAATTTTTTAATAAAAAAATTAATAAATTAATACATAATTTTTTTACTATTAATTCCTGAAATTAATAACAAATTTAAAATTCACAAAGAAGATATTTTCATTCCACGATTTTGATAATATAAAATACATATTTTACTCACCTCTTCTGAAGTGAAACTCTTTTTTAATTCCAAATTTGTTAGAACTCTATTTTTATAATCCAAATCGAGTGACGAACTTTGACTAGTGTTTTGTACAAATATTTTAAAATACGTTAGTAATATATAAATTAAAATAAAAAAAGCACAAATTTGTTTGAAAAATTTGACATGTCTTTTAATCATTTTTCTCCACTTTCATTAATTTATTGATTGTAGAAATTTGAAAAAACGATTCCTTTTTGTTTTTTTTTTCTGTACGTTTTTGCTATCTCAGTTTTTTTTAATGTTTCAAGCAAATGCTCGCGTTAAACTAAAAATTGTATTTCTGCGTTCGTTTATACAACATTGCAAACCATTTACCACTGGTAACACTATCTTTATTTTATTATTGAGAAAATAATAATTAGGAGGTAAGAAAAATAGAACTCGAGTTATTTCATGAAGGAAAGGCGCAATATAGTAACAAAGTATAAACAGTATAGTTGGTCTCGATTTTCTTGGCTAGCCAAGCGTTAAAACAATAATACAAAAATGCTTAAATGCTTCCTTTCGTCTATAGTGCTGTCCAAAGGAAAAACCTAGTAAGTCGCATTTGCCATAAGGACGAGCGTCCTTTAGCTTTGCCATTCGACTTTCGCTTTTATGGCAAATGCGACTTACTAGGTTTTTACTTTGCAAAACAGCATACTGGCTTCGTTCCCATTAACAAACCCACCCTTTACATGAATTTGTTTATAAAAAGGATCTAAATTTTTTTTTTTTTAGTTTCAATACTCACACTTTATTCGTTTACAGAAAAATGATGATATTTTATACATATTTGGATTAAAAAAATTTTATTAATAATCGAATTTGTAGCCATTTCCGCTAATTTTGACACGAGCTACAGAAGGTGCGACAGAATAAGCGACTCCCAATAGATTATGTGTGGTTTGTTCTTGCGGTTGCAGTTGAAGTTGATCAAATATCTATGAAATCAAAGAGAAATTCTAATTTAAAAATTTGATTTGAAAACAAAATTCAAAAACCATTACCGTTTTGGGTTGATTTATCAAAATCAAAAGTCAAATTTGATTTGTTTTGACACGAATTTACTTACTACTGCGTTTTTATAAAGAAAACTGTAAGTAATGGAAAGTGAATTTTTGTTTCACTATAACTGAATCAAAATCGAAATAGATTCGTAATTTTGTTTTTTGTTTTTAAATATCGAAACTTTGCGACGGAAAATTACCTGATGATTAGACTGCAATTGTGGTGGATTGAAAGCCAAATTTTTCGGTACTTGAGCTTGATAGATATTGGAATCAAGTTGACCATTCACTTGAAATGGATATTGTTGTTGCTGTTGTTGTAAATACGCGATAAGAGCCGGATTATGGGAAAGTTGATAAGGCGCTAGTTGAGGTTGTGTAGGAACATCGCCAGGATAAACAGATGATCCTGTTGAGATAGGAGCATTTGATAAATATTCTTAAAGCATTCTTAATATTCTTAATATGTCAATGCGATTTTCCCATTGAAGCTCAATGTAAAAAATTCAATCGACTTGGACACCCCCTTAAGGAAATATTATACTATCCATAATTTATAAAAATGAAACAATGTAAATTCTATAATTTACATTAGGCTTATTTAATGTTTAATCTAATATAAATATATTATTAAAAATAAATAATATAAATAATAAATTTATTTCATTGTTTGCTATTTATAATACAACTAATATAAATATATTATTCTTTATACATAAATTATAAACACACATATGTTGTATAATTTATACAAATGAAAAATAAATTTATGCAAATTCTCATTAATAATGTAAATATTTAGGATTATTGCAATATTATTGTTTTAAATGGAAATAGTACCTAAACCAGGATTTCTGTATTTAAGCGCTTGGGCAACGTTTGGTTGGACTTTTTCAATTAAATACGGATTTCCAACAATTGAACTGAACGATTGATGTGAACTTGGTCCATTAAAGGCAAATGATGTTTGCGTTAATCCTGGACGTACAAAACTAAAAGAGGCATGTTGATCAAGACCTCCTAAAATGTTAGTTGGTTTAATTCCATTTATAGAAGTTTCTGCTGATGCTGTAGACAATATCAAGCAACATAATAGAATATGATCCTGTGAATATATATAATAATTATTTTTAATATATTACATCCAAAACTTCACCTTATTTACTTTTTTTTCCAATGAATGTGAATTAAAAAAAAAGAAATTTATTTTTTTATTCTCGGTGCCATTCTTAAATTTCCTTCATTTGGAGTATAGAAAAAGAAAATTTTTACACATTTTTATAAATAGTGCCAAAATCGGAATAATATTTTTTGCCCAATATTGACCTAAATTTCTAATTATAGAAGCCAAGTCTCGGTTGTAGTAACATTTTAAATTTTACATGAAAACTTTATGTAATAATAAAATAAGAATAAAATAATAATAATAAAAAAAATATTAATTTTTTCATATTTTTTTTTCATTCAAAAATGTTTTTAATTATTTATTTTTTTGCTTCTCTTTTATGATGAATGGAATTTCTCCGTTATTAAAGAAATTTTTTTCAATGAGTAAAGAAAAATACGTAATTTAAATTAAAAAATTTTGTTTCTGTATTTTAATAATTCTTTTGGCTGAACGTTTTATGAAATCAATGCAATTAAACATTTATATTTGTATTTGTAGTAAGATTTTTAAAAGACTTGATAATTTAATAAAAAAAAAAGAAAAAATGTATTATTGATAATTTTATTTTCAATTTCATTTTAGCTTTTCTTTTTAAAAACAACGATTTATTGTGCACTTTAAATTGTATTCACAATCACTTACCAGCATCTCTCTTTCTCAGTTATAAAAATGAAATATAGAGAAAAAAATCGAAGAAAAAAAATAATAATCACAATTACATTGGTTCGACACCAATCAAAATCAAAACTGTATTTCAAGTTTGAAATCTCGCCCAGTGAGTTATATACTACGGAAGCGATTACTTTAAAACGTGACCAGACTATTTCGAGATTGAAAATTTTTAAATACTTTCCCTTTGACATAGTAATTAAAAAAAATATCAATTAATTTCCAATATAAACAATCGAAAATTTAATTGTTTTTTTTAATAACAAATCTATTTTACAAATAACATTAAAACTGTTTTCTTTTTGTTGAGAAAAATTAATAAAAATGTGAATAAAAAAAAAATTACATAATTTAAAATTATTTATAAAGATTGTTTCTTTTTTAATTTAAAAAATCGTTTGATAAACAAAAGAAAAGTATTTGAATGGACAAGTTTTGTCTTTTAATGGTTGCTGAAAATTAAAAGTTTATTTGAAACTTATTATTCAACTTTCAATTGTAATTCTAATTATAATAAGAAAGTCATTCAGACATGACCTATTTATTTTTAATTAGATTCATCGACAAAGAATTAAGTTTAACATATTCCGCGGTGTCAATTTAAAAATTTAACTCTTGTTAAATCTTTTTACACTTGAATCTTTAAGATATGTAAAGATAATAAATTTAGGGATTTTAAATTTCAATTATTAATTAATTTATTTTATTATTTTATTTAAAATAATTTTTATTTAAATTTATTTGCGGTTCAAAATTTTTTCTAAAAAAAAATTTTAATCCTAACAGGAATCGAACCCTAAAACATCAAATAACCTTTGTTTTTTTAAATTGCTTTATTATTAACAAAAGTGTAGAATGTACATATAACGAAGCAACAAAAGAGAAATCAAACATTGAAAATATAACAATTAAGAATAAGGTAACAATAGCCAATTGGTATAGTAATTACGACTACACTCATAGACACAACAATAATTATTAATTCAGTATATGTTTATAAACAATTTCATTTAATCTAAAATCATTAGAAAACTAGCTCTCGGTGTAATTTTTCGTAAAAAATATTAAAACTCTTAAATTTTATTTGTAATTTGAAGCTAAATTTTCTAAACACTGTTAATAATAATAATTACTAAGAAGTAAATATATTATATTAAAAATGCAAAAATTTTTTTATTTTTAGTAAAACATAAATCTAATTAACTTAATTATTTGTTATATAAAAACTATGAACATTTAATTTTTATTTTTGTCGATAAATGTTATATAATTTATTTTTATAAATAAGATAATAATTAAGAATGCATTTAAACAAAAATAACAAATTTCCTCTTAGATTTTAATAAAAAAAAAATAATAATAATAATTCAATTGAAAAAATTTTTTTATCGGAAATAAAAAAAATAACAAAAACAAAAAAATTTTTAAATAACACTGAATTATTTTTTATGCTCTTTAATATCCACGCGATGAGTATTACTGTTTGGAGTGAATGTCACAGTTCTAGGGAAACTTCCTCCTGGACTTCCTGTACGACCAACTACAGGACTGTGACTATTGCTTCCTGTATTATTCGTTATTCGGCAATGATGCGCTTCATCCATTGTTTCTAATTCACTTACTTGGGAAATTCTGTTACTATCATTATTATCATTTTCTGAATTGCAACAATAAGAACGACAATAGTTGCGTAAACTCTCTTTATTTGCCCTAGAAAAAAATTAATATGAAAAATTTAACATTCAATTATTTTTTATACATATAATAATATTTGCACATGATTAAAATATTCTAAAATTGTTATATGGAGTAGGTACATATTTTTATTTTGAAAATACTTTTTATTTTTTTTTCTCCTTCTATATCATTTAATTTATTTAAAAAAAATTTTTTTTTTCTTAATTAAAATAAACTTTTTAATTATATATACATATATATATATATAATTAAGATTCAAAGATAAACTTGATCCGAAGATTTTATATATATTAATTAAAAGAGATATGAAAATTTTTTATGGTTTTATTTTAAAGTTTTTATGAAAACTTAGTAGTAGACACCTTTGACAATAGCTTTTAAATTATTACCCATAAAGCAAATGGTGCTCTTAGTAGAAACCGCATAAATTCATAAAAGCAAATTTTCATATTTCTGTAAACTGTTTTCAATAAAAATAATAATATAATAATAATTATTATATTATTATATTACTATTTTTCTATTTTTATTATTACTGTTAATAATTATAACAATTATTATTATTCGTTATTAAGCATTAATAATATACCATATACAATTAAAACCGAATATATTTAAATCTCGACGGAGTCACTGTCTCTTATACGTCCATTTCATTTCGTTTATGAGCGAGTTTTCATGCCCTCTAGGCGGGAATTTACAGAATTATACTGGCGCGAAATTCAAATAGAATGAAACAAAAAAGTGTAAACTTAAAGTAACTTTTGAACTAATATTTGTCAACAGGAAAGGTTAAAAGTTAGAAACTGGAATGAGTTTAAATTTTTTACTTTGTCATTCAAAAAAAAAAAAAAATCCATATCTATATATGTGACGCGCTCCGAAAAAAGGGAAATAAAGACTTTTTGATTCAATGGTCCCTTTCTTCAGAGCGTGTCACATATTATATGAAAAATAAATATATTAATTAAAAAAATTTTGTCGACTGAACTAAACTGTTTTATGTTTTCTGTTTATCGGCGTATTTGTCAGAGTTGCATAAATCATGAAAAAGTCTAATATCACAGGAATCTAGTAATATGTATACATATATATATATATAGGTATACATATATGTAACGTATACATTATTCATTGAATTTGTCTCCCCCTGAAAGTGGGTCACTACTCTCGGAAGTGTATGTAGTTACAGAGAAAGGATTTTTAGGATTTTTCTCTCCTTTTCACACTTTTTACTTTGCCAACATTCCATTTTAAAATAAGTATACAATGGACTTGGACACAATTCTCGATCTAATATTTCAAAAATTAAATTTACATGATTTTTTTTCTCGACACTTTCTTTAACTTTCTTCCACCGTTTAAACATAATTTGATATTTAAAGTGAAAAAATCATAACTATTTAGTTTTAAAATGTATTGTTTGCATTTTTCTCTTTAATGCAAAGTTAGAGATAACTTGAAAAAAGGCGTAACATATTTTCATGGTAAATTAACATGAATTTAAATTATGTTTTGTGAAATAGTTCTCAAAATTTTGTTGGAATATTTTTTCCCTCCATTATTACAATGTAAAAAAAGATTTTCGATTTTTGGAATAATAAAAAAAAAAAATTAGAAACCGTTAAATTAATGTATATTTAATTTTAATTTTCTGAATTAAATAATTTTTTAGAGTTAAAAGCAGACATTTAGAATGTGTTTGATTTATGAAAATAAAATTTGTTGATGCAGTGGGAAATATAGGAATGGACCAATCTTTATTGGAGCAAAGGTCGAGTCAATATTGACCCAAGACTGCGAAAGCAAAAATCAAGCTTTAAATTTTAATATTGAAACAATATTATTACAAGAGATATTTTAATTTCACTTGTTTCTATTGTTCCGATTTGAATTTCGCGCCAGTATAATTATGTAATGGAAACTAGCTCGTAAACGAGATGTAGAGGAAGAGGTATAAGTGACGCAGATCGTTTACTTCAATGTTTTATTAGGACAAAGCAGAATGAAATTTCTGAATCGTGAACTTTAAACGAGAGACAAAAGAATAGAAATTTCTTTTGACTTTTCTAAAAAATGACAAAAGACAATCGAATAGAAATATCTTTTGACTTTTTCTAAAAAAGGACAAAAGATATTTCTATTCTTTTTTCTCTCATGTAAAGTTTACGATTTAAACTTTCATTCTGCTTAGGCTAAATAATAATAATAATATTTTTTTTTATAAATAATAATAATAATTATTATTATTAATATTATTATTATTATTATAACTAATCGTTCCCAATAATAAAAATTAATTCCAATACTTAGCCATAATATTGTCTTAATACTAAATTTAATTTCTTAGAACTATTATAAATTTTTTTGTTTTTTTTGTTTCCTTGCACATGAAAAAATTGACTCACCTTGTCATTTGCCAGAAAGCATAAATTACAGGTGTCGTGACAGTGGGTAAAAAAGCAATCCAAACGAACAATATGTACATAATGTCAAAATAGCCGCTATTCTCATAAGTTTCATAGATTGCAAGCTTTGCTAATCTGCAACATAAGTGCGCATGAACTATAAAAATTAAGTAGACATTGTGCTTAAAATATCTACGTGAGATTGCATATAGCTAAGGGAGGAGTGTTTTTACTCTTATTAAAGTGATTAAATATACAATACTCTCATGCACGTGCACTTAAACGTTTTAAAAGAAAAAAAATTAAATTTTTCCTTTCTGATGATAATTTTTAGTCGGAAAATTCATCAAGACTTTGACAGAGTATAGTCAAATTTTTATTACATCTGATGTAATTGAAATTTAAAGACCCATACTTAAATTTTTATAACTTGTTGAAATAAAGTATTATCAATGTCTTTTCTGCACCTTATGTAAAATAGAATAACTTTCCTTTTGATAAAATGAAATTCCTTCGCATGCCATTCAGGACAGATATTTAAAAGTTCTTTTGTCCAATTTCAATGCAATTCTTGGAAAATTCGTGTAACGTTCAGTGAAAATATCTGTTCCGATTTTTCTATTGAGCTGCAATGGAAAAGTCGTGCCATACTTTTTTCATTGCAGCTTAATAGAAAGATAGCCTCGACTTTGACATCCCCTTAAAGTTATAGATATTCTACATGGAATTTTTTATAATAATAATAAGAGAAATAATATATTCCGAGAGAATTGCATCAAATTGGCTGATTGAGAAGCATGTTCTTGCCCAAAAAAAGTATATATAATATTACAAAATCCGGTAATTATACATGCGTAGAATATTATACAAAGTTATCATATTTCTGACATGTAATTAAATTAATTATTATTCATATACCTTAGAATCATGAGAGGACATAGACAAGTGGCGTAAACTGATACCATAAATATCAGGTATTTTTGTGCTCTTGTTTCTTTTGGAATATCCAATTCAACATCATCAAATTCAATAGGGAGACCAAGTGAATCTCTTCTGATGGTTGTACTCTCATTTTTATTATTATCGCCATCATTTCGCATATTTCTAAAACAAAAAGTTCATTCCGCAATATTACATTACCTTTTCAAAATAATATTTGTGGTGTAGATAGATAGATAGATAGAGATAGAGATAGAGAGAGAGAGAGAGAGAGAGAGAGAGAGAGAGAGAGAGAGAGAGAGAGAGAGAGAGAGAGAGAGAGAGAGAGAGAGAGAGAGAGAGAGAGAGAGAGAGAGAGAGAGAGATATTTGAGATTTGATATTTTCCGTTTAGATTTTAATGAACCGATTTCTCTTTATATGGAATTTTCTCTTTTTCTAATATAAGTACCCTCATCATGAAAAGTCAATTTATTATTCCCAGGTATTAGTACTGGAAGCTTTTTGAATTAATTTATTCGCGGCAAGGATTAAGTCAAAAATGGGAATTAAAATTTTGAATTTGTTTTGATGGAAATATGAAATGAAAATTTATATTAACCAAAACTTTGGCTTTCATTCAGATATATATTTCTATCCCTATTAAATATAATATAAAATAAAATATATAAAATCATTTCGCCGCCACTGATGAGTCAGAAAGTTCTGACGGCTCTAGTCTATTTAGCATAACTCTAGGTCAAAAGTCACAAGTCAAGTACAAGAGGCGAACATAACCTCAAAAGGAGCATGCCATATTTAGTACAACTCTTGGTCAAAAGTTCGCCTTTTGACCAAGACCTCAAAAGTGGGTCTATATTTAGAAAGAAAAAAATTATCAAATTTTATAAAAGTGTTTACAATTTAGGGACAAAATACTAGAAAGCGTAAATTTCATATATAAGAAATTATTATAAACTTTAGGAAAACTTATATGTGCTGCCCAAAATACGAACCTAGTAAGTCGCATTTGCCATAAAGGCGAGCGTCCCTTAGCTTTGTTATTCGACTTTCGCTCTTATGGCAAATACGACTTACTAGGTTTTTACTTTGGACGGCAGATATAAAATTTAATATTAATAGGTTGAAGAAATAATAATAAATGATGATAAAAAATTTGTCCATTGGATTTTTATCTTGAATTAAAATAAAAAACTTACGAAGTGTCATTACGAGAATTGCTATCGTGAGTCGAGCGAGTACCTGGAGTTTCTGACAGGCCTATTCCTGAAGAGTCTTCAGCAAATTGTAATTCTTTGCTTGCTTTAACATAGATATATGCTGTTATTGCCAAAGGAGCTGCATATCTGAGAAATAAAAAAAAAATTATAATTTTGTGTATATATTCTATACAATGAAAAAGGAAACAATTTCTTTTCACAGATTCGTGAAAAATGTCTTTAATTTTTATCTATCTGGATAACACCACGAAGACATTAGTTAAAATCACTAACCGTAACTTTAAAGAACTTCCATTTCCGTCTAAAAGTAAAATTTTTCTTTTTCTGTTAAATATAAAAAGTCCTGATGCACTTTAAAAGTTCAAGGGTGTTGAAACAATTTAGAACAATGTTTTAGACATTACATTATATTAATTTTTTAACAAATTGCGATTCGTAATCAACGACCCCAAAAAATTGTCCAGGTCACACACACACACACATAAATATTATAATTAAAAAAAAATTAAAAAAAATATTTTACAGATTTTATTTATATATATTTATGTTTTATTGCTGTTTAATTTATTTCAAAGTAGCATCGAGATAATTGTGCGAAATACGAGAAACTAAACACGTAATATGAAACTTTATCGAAACATTAACAAGTCCTGTACTATTTCTACCAAATATGTTTTATGCTCGAGGAAATAAATCTATCTACTTTGTTAGATCCCCATGGTTCTCAACTTAATTCGTTCTCTTTTTCCTCTTTTCTCAAGGGAAAAATACTGAGGATTTCAATTTAATTTATATTTCAAATACCACCTATGTTAATACCCCCCTCCCCCTCTCATTAGTTAAAGTGAAATAGAAGACAAATTTTACAGATTTTATTCTAATTAATTATTTTCCTTTGTTGAAGATGTTCTTTAATTCTTAATTTTAAAATTAACAAATAAAAAAAACTAGCATAATGAGGGAAATTTTTAATTTTCTCTCATACCTGATTTTTAGAGAAATATATATATAATAGTAAATAATTTTTTATAACCCATAAAGGGTTTCTGATTTCTAATTATAGAAAATTTTTTTTTATTTTTTATTAAAAAAACATAGAAAATGAAACATAGAAATGTTAATTTATTTTTTTAAATCAATTTTAATAACATTTTTTTAGTATGTATAAAGAAAGATCAGCGGTTGCTATGGCAATTATTGCCTTAGTAACCGTTGCTATGACAAGCGTTGCCTTGGTAACGGTTGCTATGGTAACTATTACCACAGTAACCGTCGCTATGGTTACGAAACTCCATAAAACACTAATAATACAATAATAATAATTTTTTTAATTATTATTAATTTCACTTATACATGTTCTGTAATATTTAATATTATACCAATAATAAATATTATAGTTATTATAACTTCAATAATTATGTGATAATAATTAAAAATTATTCTCTAATGTTTCTAAAAGTAAAACTTACGTGCCAATAAACAGTCCACGCATATAGTCTCTCATGTCATCTATTAAATTTGCGAAGCATATTTCCAACCCTTCGAAATCGTTTTGCAGTGTAACCTAAAATTATATATTTAAATCTTACGTTATCACTAGAAGCGAATATTTATTAAATTAATTAATAGCATCATTACAAAATGTGTCATTAAATAATTCATCGTTCAAATAAAAGTGTTTAATAAAATACAGAATTTTGCAAAAAAAAAAATTTTTCTCTATAAAAGAAAAAATATTAAGTAAATCCATTATTGTTTTTGATAAAGTGTGAATCTTCAAGGAAAGCGTAAGAAGATATTAAAATATTATCTTTCATGATTTCTAATATTACGTAAAAGAACCCTTATAACACATAGGGATATCCTGATTATCCCTGTGTTATGAGGGAAAAATCTAATTTTGTTTTGATGTAAAAGAACCGGTAGTATAAATTACATATTATAAATAAAAAAACAAAATTTATTTACAAAAAAAAAAAAATTAAATAAAATAAACGGTATGGAAAATTTTTTTAAGTATAAAATATAAATATTCTTAAAAGTAAATAATATTCTTCAAATAATTAATTAAACTAAAATATAAAAATAATATAATCTTAAAAATACTCTTAAAATAACACCCAGAGAAATTTTTCCATAGTATTATATTAACGAAATTAATGAGGTTCCAGGGATTACAAAGTCGAACTAATAACTCACAGATGATTAAGTTGAGGTTTTATTAATTATAAACGAAAAGA
>JUFY01029071.1:0-13460 GCA_001855655.1 Leptopilina clavipes | reverse complement strand
ATATTATCTGCAAAATAATAATCTTTTTATTTCAAATAACTAAATGAGAGAAGAATTTAACCATAATTTTGATTTTAAAAAATATATTCTGATACCTTTTATTGTTTCTGAAATAATACAGCTTCTTAGAGATTATTATCTGATTGATTTGTTCCATCAAAGAAAAAAAATTGAAAATTATTTGCCATTTAGTTATAATTTTGACACCTGAACGTGAAAATACTAACGTTCCATGAGTTTATATAAACGAGAATTTCAAAAGGTTCGATAAAATTTTTGTTTAACTACAAATAAACTGTTTTTAGATACAAATAAACTGTATCGTTTTTTGTTGATACAATTGTAAAAAATTATAATATAAAATTAAACTACGAAATTTAAAGTATTTCACTATTTTCACTAATTTTCATATTTTTAGTTCAATTTCATCAATATTTGATTTAGCTGTTGCAATTTTTTTTTCTACGAAAATTTTAATAATAATTGCCAAACGTCAAATAGTGATTATTATTTTTTACTAATTTCAAATAGTGGACAACTTTTATACTCTCTAAATTTGAATTAGTAAAGATTTTAACTAATTTGAATTAGTGACTCACTTTTTGCTTTTGAATTAGTTAAAATTTACTAATAAATTAGTAGAAAATTTTTTTTTACTATTTATTAATAAAATTTAACTAATTCGAAAGCAAAAAGTGAGTCACTAATTCAAATTAGTTAAAATTTTTACTAATTCAAATTTATATTAATTCAAATTTAGTGGTAGTGAATTTTTTATTTTTATTAATTAACCAATAAATAAAATAAAAAATCTTAGTGGACAACTTTTATACTAATTTCAATTAGTGGACAACTTTATATTAATTCAAATTTAGTGGTAGTGAATTTTTTATTTTTATTAATTAACTGATAAATAAAACAAAAAATCTTATTTTGAAAGAAAAATTCAGGAAAATAGAAATTTTTTTCAGGTGTCTAAAGCAAGAAAACAGTGAAAAATGAAAAATTCAAGTTTTAAGAAATTCTTCACTATCTTTTGCTGCACGCGTCGACACGTGTGTTTGATTGTTTTCCTTCAAGGTGAACATAAGCACAATATTATCAATAATTTATCATAAGTAAACTATCTCAATAAATATTTTTTCTATTCCTACAACGAGTGGGAAAAAAAAGACGATTGGGCCAAGTTTTGCCAACTTGTAAAAGAAGAAACTATTTTTAACAAATAAATAAAAATCCCCCTTTTAACTATTTTTCCAAATTATAAATTCAATTATTTTAAAATCTTGTCAATTTATATAATTATTATATAAATTGACAAGATTTTAAAACATATAAGATAATATAAATTTGTATATATATAAAATTTTTCACCAAAATTCATATGAATTTAGAAAAATTCAGAAAAGAAAGGAAACGAATAACAATGGAATTAGAAAAATTTATTTCTAAAATATTCTCGATCCCAATCTGATTTTAACCAGGTAGTATAAACATTTATGGTGTTATAATGTTGAGAAAAAGTGAAAGAACACTTGTAAACGAGTTAAATGCTTTGGCCACCAAAGTTTCTGATTGTAAAATCCCAAATGCTATTGCGACCATAAAAAACCGTAATAAAAAATATTGCGCGACTTTGGAACAAAATACACATAAAACGTAAAAGATAAAAATCGAAAAAAATATATAAATTCTCAAACGAAACACAAAAAAAAGATATCAGAATTTAGTGCACTTTAATACTCCCTTAAAATGCCTTAATTGTTTCAAAATAAAAAGCCCCTCTACGATAATTTTTTTTGCAAATTGTTTCCCATTTGTATTACATATACACTTGAACCCCGATTTAGTGGTTGTAGGTAAATTCGCATAAATTTCGAAATTCCATTGGAGGTAATTTTCCAAAAAATTTTCTTCCAACACTGTAAACTTAAAAGTACCAAATTGATCAAAAAATTTGGAAATTTTTTGATACTTTTGGAATCAATTTGATACTTTTGGAATCAATATGATACTTTTGGTATCAATTTGATAGTTTTGGTATCAATTTGATACTTTTAAGTTTACAGTGAAATATTAGTCCCGTTAAAAAATATGTATATTATATGTTAAGTGAAAAGCTCGACGATGACTTCTTTTTACATATGTATAAGTATTCAATTTTTTTTTCTCGTCACAAAGGGAGAGATTTTTTTTTTCTGAATGGAGGAAAGATTCTCCCCGTGTGTTTGCGCACGCGACCCTGGTTTGAGGTTCTGGTTTTGGTTTCTTGAAACCCTTGTTCCCGTACAAGCAGAAGTTGTGCTTCGTACGTTTATTCTATATCGTGTGAGCAAATATGTTAGACACACCCACGCCACTCCCACTCGGCATGAGATCGGACCTTCCTCCTGCACATACCCTCCAACAAATCTTTTATAAAACTCCCTTACAAACCTTTATGATCTCATTTAATGAACACGCTATCAAAAAATTTCCTCTACTGCAAAAAATGTGCCTAATCTAATAAAATTCAGTCGGTATCAAAATTTGGCACAAAATTTTTCACAAAACCGTTAAAATATACATTTTACAAAAATAAATTATTGGCATTTTAATATTTAATATTAATAAATAGGTTTTTTTTATAAACATTCAATGTTTATGAGTTTTTAATTTTCACACCAAGAAGAAACTGTATTTTTTCTATTTTGAACATTAAAAAATTTGTTTTCTTATCCATAATATTTTTTACATTTACAATTTTTTTCTTATTATTTTGTATACATGAAGAAAAATTTGTTAAAACTATTATTTAAAATTGTTTTAAACAAACTATTGTTGTAATTGAATAATTTTTTTCCCAATGCACCTAAGATAATATGTTAGTTTTTTCCCACTTTTTCCAACTTATCGAGCCTTAAAATAATAAAAAAGAAATACAGATGTAATATAAAATAATTTGAACGTTTGTTTAAATAATTAATTGTATTTTCAAACAATAATTTAAATTAGGATTTTATATTTTATCTTTACCACTTAAATATTATTACAAGGCTCCTCAAATTGCAAAATTAAAACAAAAACTGCACAAAAACTGAATTTATAAAGAATGTTAGTGGATAATAACATAACTACATTGTTTAAACAAATTATTTAAATAATATGATTTGATGTTCTTATGTATAAAATAGAAAATAACAAAGAAAAAATGTAAAAAATAACATGAATAAAAAAAACAAATTTTTTAATGTATAAAATATTAAACAAAAATTACATATTTGTAAAAAATCCAAAACTTAAAAAAATTTAAACGTTTAAAAAGAACTTAATTAAAAATATTAAATGTTAAAATAACAATATTTAATTTTTCTACAATTTAACATTTTTATGACAATTTTGTTGTTGTTTTGATACCGATAAAATTTTCCAAAAAGTCTTGTTTATAAACACAATCAAGAAATATTTTAAACAAAATATTTTTATTTATTATTATTATTATCATTATTATTATTATTATTGCTACAATTATTGTAATTTTTATTATTATTATTATTATTATTATTGCTACAATTATTGTAATTATTATTATTATTATTATTGCTACAATTATTGTAATTATTATTATTATTATTACTGCTACAATTATTGTAATTATTATTATTATTATTATTATTGCTACAATTATTGTAATTATTATTATTATTATTACTGCTACAATTATTGTAATTTTTATTATTATTATTATTATTATTATTATTGCTACAATTATTATAACTTTTGTTATTATTTTGCAGAGTGTTATTTTAATGACAAATAATCAAAAAAGTGTTTTTTATTCTACGAAGTCGTAATGATTCCACAGTGACTCCTGTAAGAGTCAAGAGTCACAAGAGTCAAAATCAGTCACTTGGGAATAAATCATCCCTTGATTTTGTTTTTTCTTTCAATATGATTCAAGACGCGAACATATGAAATCAAGAGATTGCAATTGTCGAAATAAAAATTCGCAAAAGACAAATGAGAGCGGAGAAAAAGAAAAACGGAAATATAGATGCGAGATAATAAAGATAAAAGGAAAACTGTAAAACTACCGACGGAGAAATCATTAACTTACCGTGACTGCAAATCAAGGTTTTAGCATTCAGTCACGGTTACCGTTGACCTGATATATACAATACTTGATTGAAGAGATCAATGAAGTAAGTACCTGCTTCCTAATTCTGCAAGTCGCCACCGAATTTACGAGCAAACAATACCAACGTGCAATAAAGCTGACAAAATATTGCCAAAAGAAAAATATTTACGACTCACCATATATTTTCAAAAGTGAATTCCTCTCCTCCTTTCCTTCCGTGTGTCCTCTGCACTCACAATAACAATATTTCCGTTAAAAAATGGAGGAAAAAATTTCCCCATTTGTCCAAGTATATATATAGTAGTTTGTTGCGCAATAGTTTGGCTCGTAAATTTAGGAAAATACTCCCTCCACACAAAGAACGAAATCCTTCCTCTGTAACAAAAAAGAAAAAAAAAAGAAAAATAAAAATCATAAATAAGAATACAATATTAAAATTTCACCTCTTGTCAAAAATATATACAAAAATAACGAATGCAATGAATTGTCATTTGACATTTTTTTTTCCTTTTTATCAATATATAGATTCACAATTGCCTATTTGAAAATTATAATCGGACAATATTTCATTTCAAAATTTTTAAAGACTAAATAACGAATATATTATCGTCTCTATTAGATGCGTGATTTCGTTAATCTATCGCGAGAGAAGGACAAAATGCTTATAAGGCCGTTTATTTTGATGTCGATGACTTTCTGACAACATATGGAGATATCCACAAGATTACGATCCGGTTGAATCATAAAGGACCGATTTTACGAATGTGGGAATTCTTCGTATGGTCATCCAATTCCAAGGAGCGAAGTGCCGCGCGCGTCCTTCGTTGGCGATCATCGCCAAAGCACCTTTATTTTTGTCCCCCCTCCCACCCTCTGCCCCTTGGAAACCGGACGTTAGGAATGTGTAGTATTAGAACATTTCACACGATGCCACGACGTATATATAGTTGTGTAATTCTTTAATTGCTTTGCCTAATTGGCTACGAGTGGCGCCACATTGCCATGGGACACCGTCGATGATAATCGCTTAAACGAACAAGCCGAACGTAAATTACGTCAATTTTTTTTTCATTCTTTTTAATATATATATAAACTCTTTCACGTCATCCATGCGATTTAAGGTTAATAAATATTTTCTCTACAATTTTTAATGAGATTAGTTTCCTCTTATAATTTTAAGCATATCTATAAGCCACCGATGATTCTTTTTGTTTTCGAGCGAGTTTTCATGCCATCTGGCCGGACAATTGCAGAACTAATGGCGCGAAATTCAAATTGAATGAAACAAGAATGGTGAATCTTGAAGTATATGCGAACAATACAGACATCATTAATTACCAAAAACATCATTCATTATTCTAATATGGATAATAGAAGTAATATATGAGAAAAGAATAAGCTATTATTGCAAAAAAATTATTGTACACGTCTAGAAATCGAATAAAGAAAAGAATAGGGCTCAAAATGGAAGGTACTATTATATTTTTTGCAATATCGCAGTTAATGACATATGCATTAGCACTGAGCACATTAACATTCCAAGAACGTAAATAATGCATCAAGTCGAATACAATATGTGAGGTTATATACCTGTCCACACTGTGTAGAAGACGAACATACACTATATATATGAGAGTGGTTCCTGATTGCATGTGGGTGATGACTAATAGATTTTGAGACGCGGTTCATCCATCTCGCCTTTCCAACCAGTCAAATATCGATACAAATCGATTTCAAAGTGTGCGCGTACTCATACAATCAATACGTCAAGTCCCGATTTAGCGACGCATATTCATAATATATTCGCCAGTCTTTACTGCAACGGTTGCCCTCTTTGTTCAATTTTTATTGTTATCGCCGCAAAGACGCAATTTTGTCTCATTTACGAGCGAATTTTCATGCCATCTGGACGGAACTTTACAGAACTAATGGCGCGAAATTCAAATTTATTGAAACAAGAAAGCGATGAATTCGGTAAAAAATTTTATTTGAAATCTCTAAATTAGAATTAGTCGCACTTTTGACTAATCAAGTAGACTCTAAACTCTTAGAGATGCAAAATTAAAGTAAAATTAGATTAAATTAAAAAAAAAATTAAATAAAATAAATAAAACAAATTAATCAAAATAAATTTAAAGTCCGCAGTTATATTCTCGTTTTCGTTACTCTTCTCTGGGTAAAATTACCTCTTCGCATCTCTAATTTGTTTCGCTTACGAGCGAATTTTCATGCCATCTGGACGGAACTTTACAGAACTAATGGCGCGAAATTCAAATTTAATGAGACAAGAAAGCGATGCATTAAGTAAAAATTTTAATTTGAAATCTCTAAATTTGAATTAGTCGCACTTTTGACTAATCAAATATACTCTAAACTCTCAGGAGATGCAAAATTAAAGTCAAATTAAATTAAACACAGAAAATCTATAAAGGGATCAAAACGTTGCAAAATGACACTACTTGGATCATTCTACAAATTAATGCAAAAAGCGGTATCATTTTGCAACGTTTTGATCCCTTTAGGTTTTCTGGTGAATTTAAAAAAATATTAAATAAATTAAAAATTAATCAAATTAAATTTAAAGTCCGCGGTTATATTCTCGAGAATATTCTCGTTCTCGTTACCGTTCCCCGGGAAATATTACCTCTTCGCATCGTCTAATTTGTTTCGCTTACGAGCGAATTTTCATGCCATCTGAACGGAACTTTACAGAACTAATGGCGCGAAATTCAAACTGAACAAAACAAAAAAGCAATGAACAAAGTAAAAATCTTAATTAATCGCAATAAAAATTCAATTTGTTGCGAAATTTCCAAATAAAAATCGAGAATTCGAGAAAATGGAAACAAATAAAAATGAAACAAACCAATGAAAATTCATCATGTGTCTTTATATAAAAGATAAAATACGCGCGATTAAATAGAAACGACATTGATGAAAATTGGAGCATTCGATTAACGAGAGACGAGCTAACAAGTCATTTTATATTGTTATATCTATTTTTGCAGGATAATGAAAGAATTGTATAACATTGAGTGGTATATATATTCAGGTATAGTTAACGAAATAGTTAGCCACAGTAATTTGAACAACGGTGAAGCAAGTTGCTCACTTCCCGCCGTTCAAAGCACTCCACTCTATTCACTCAATTCATTTTCATCTGCCATCCACCGTCCACCCTTTCTGTTCTCTCATTAACAGTGTTTCCGGTAGCTCAACGAGATTGTTCTTAAGAAAATTAGTTCCCCCCCCCCTGCCCTTCTACTCTATTTGCTTCTTTATAGTAATAGTGAAGAGATCCGGCTCTTCAGCATCGAAAAATTCGATTTCTCAAAGGGAGAAGAAATTATGTTGACCCGCATCTAATGAAACAAACGCGTGCGCCACTTATCTTTAATAGAATTTTTTTTGTATTAAATGTACATACTTCTACATATGTACTTAATAGGAATTATTATAATGAAGCAATATTTAATCGCAATTATTCTTTTTCAATGCGCATTTACTGAAACTTAAAACTTAAAATTAAAAGTATCAAATTTGGAAACTTTTTTTGGATTCCAAACTTTTGAATCAATTTGATGCTTTTGGTATCAATTTGATACTTTTTCAAATTTGGAAGCTTTTTTTGGATTCCAAACTTTTGGATCAATTTGATGCTTTTGGTATCAATTTGATACTTTTTCAAATTTGAAAACTTTTTTTGGATTCCAAACTTTTTTCAAATTTGGAATCAAATTGATTCCAAACTTTTGGATCAATTTGATGCTTTTGGTATCAATTTGCTACTTTTTCAAATTTGGAAAGTTTTTTTGGATTCCAAACTTTTTTAAGTTTGGAATCAAATTGATTCCAAACTTTTGGATCAATTTGATGTTTTTGGTATCAATTTGATACTTTTTGATTACAAACTTTTGGATGAATTTGATACTTTTAAGTTTACAGTGAAATAATGCTAATAGACTAAAAAAAAATTATTCGATTCAAATAACGAATCTACTTGATTATTATCGCAAATTTAAATATTTACTTGAACCAAATAATTTTTATTTAAATCAAATAAACTCTAATTGAATTTCTACATTTTCAATAGTCCAGGAGGACTTTTGATAGAATTTTATAAAATATCCAAATTTCAGGGTACAATTCTGAATAGAATTCTTCTCCCACTTCTCTTTAGTATTATAGATTCGAAAGACTATGGAATAATTTTGAGTTAGAGTGCTCATCAGTGGAAATTTCATTTTTTTTTTTTTTTTTTTTTTTTTTTAATTTTTAACTGAAATTCCTGAGCGACTATATGACACAAGGGCGTAGAATTTTTTTTTAACAGAAAGATACGACGTGACCAAGATGTCGAAAATTTTGAGAGGGCGTGGTGGACCAATGAGTTACGATCTATCCTTTTGTTTTATTACTGACTAGATCTTTGGCTCTTTTTTTACGTCTATACGGGTCACAGTAATTATGGTAATTTTTTTCTTTTTTTTTTTTTCTTTAAATTTCTGACCTCCCCGAACATTATCAGAATCATCAGGTATGTTTAGGAAAGGTTTTTTTTATTAACAGCCAGCTGAGATGAAATGCTTGTATGCGGGTGGAAAATGTCTTGTTGGCATTTTGTAATTTGAGTAAAGTGTGTCCACGCGTGTTGTTTTCATATGGGAACGCGTGCTATATCTTAAGAATAAATAAAATCATTTACAATTTTGTCGAAAAAATAATAATTCTTTGAAACTGACACTTAGATACTTTTAATGAAACAAAAGAAATATTTTCAAATGCGGGATCAAAAAATTTATGAAAATATTTTTCCAACTTAATGAAAAGAAAATATTTTGATATATAACAATTTTCAATGAAATTCCCCTTCTTTCAAATAATAAATAAAAATTAAAACCTAAAATCATTATTCTTGGGCGTAAGGATTAATTTATCTCGCACATTAATTAAAAAATAATTGCAAATAATTTCCAATTAGTAGATCATAAATTTCCCCGCAGTTTTATATTTTTTATTAATTGATAGAAAGTGCATTTGATTAAAAGCGAAAAATTAATATGAAAAATTGTATCAAATCGAAAAAGAACGATTATATTAAAAATTATATAATCGATAAACGGATAAAGAAGCTTAATCACATGAAACTTTATTACTATATTTTTCAAATGATATTGAAAAAAAAAGAAAATTATTAAATTATAAAATCGAAAAGAACGTCAGGGGAGAATTTTTCATACACTCACACCCACGTAAGTGATTATGTGAAAAAGAGAGAAGAAATAGCTTCAATATATGCATAGAGGACTCGAGCAATACCAGAAAAAGGTGCATCTGCTACGCGGCGGGGGGTGAACGATAATTTTAGGGGTAAATCTACATTTCACGGGGGTGATTCAACTAATGAAGTGTTTTGTTCGTCCAAACATCGATAAATAGAGAAAAAAAAGAAGATAAATAATATATATATAGTAGAAAAATATTTCTTTCCATCAAGTATAAGAAATTTCAATTTTCACTAATTTCCTTCGACCAAATTAAAATTTAACATCACAAATATTTATTTAATTTTCAGAGAAATGTATTTTTCTCTGAATATGTAATAAAAAAACGTAATTTAAAAAAATAATATAATAATTATAATAATAATAATAAATAATTTGAATCAGTTTTTTTACAATTTACGCCTTTTTTTAATCATTTATTCATATCCAATAATAAACAATGCGATTATATGCGGTTTGAAACGGTTCAAAATTTCTTGTTTGTTTTAATTGACTAATACTCATCGTCCCGTAAATCGAAAGGAGTGACAACAGACGCACGGCCTGTAAATCCTATCGTAAAATTATACTAGAGCCGTCCCATATGCGAAACGATAAATATTAATGCTTCCAGAAAGGGTTTTCTTTTCGTTTTTCTCGTTCTTTTGCTGACGAAGTCGTAAATCATTTTGGTCAGTAGACGGTTGTCAGCGAAAAATACGGCGAATGAAGACGATCCAAGGTAAAAGTTTGTTTTAGAATATTTTACATATTCATAAAATACAAAACCTATTTTTTATATATAGACGTTAGAAAATTTTAATATTTATCACAAAAATAAAAATAGTCCAACAAATTAAAATCCGCGGCACCAAAAAAAAAATATAAAAAATAACTACCAATTAATTAAATTTCGTGTATTAAAAAATAAAATTACCAATAATTAATTAAATTTCGTGTCTAAAGAAATTATTAATCAATAATCTAGAAATTGTTTCAAAAAAAATTTATTATATATAAACTAAAAATAAAATTTATTTGATCCAAATAACCGATTACTTTGTCTAATATTATCGAATAAAAATATTATCTCGATCCAAATAATTTTTTATTTAAATAAAATAAACTGTAATTGAATCAATAAATTTTTATATTAATCAATAAATTTTTGTATTTGAATGAAAAACTATTTATTTGACTGAAAAATTATTTATTTTACTCAAAAACTATTTATTTTACTCAAAAATTATTTATTTGATACAAATAAACATATTTATTTGATAATAGTCAAGTAATTAATTATTTAAAAAAAAATACATTTTTTTTCCAGTGTATTTCATGGTAAAAAATGTATTTGCGCCTCCAAAAAGATGAATCAAGAAATACTCTCGTTCTTTCAAATTAAATGTCAAAAATGATTGAAAATTATCATATTCTATGGATTTATCAAAATGAAAATAACCGCACCTATTTTTTTTCGGCATCTTTCTTAAAGATAACATCACAATTTTATCTAGATCTCGATCAATATAATTTCTAATCTTAATTCTCCATCGAATCCTCCTCTAAAATGTTATAATCCTTTGCTACTCTATTCTACACACACTTTCTATATGTAATTTAAATTCAGAAAATTGAAAAATATATTGAAAAATTGTTCACAGAAAATTAAAATAGAGACATGAGAAATTACCCAAATAAATATTTTCCACCCAAAAGAAAAATAATAAAAATAGTTTGAAAATACGAGAAAATATGTTTTCGTTCAGGAACTATTATTTTCTGAATTTGCAAACTTTCCTTATTCACGCGAAGGATAAAAGTAAACATTTAGGATAAAATGTTTCGTATATTATAAACATATGACAAACATGACAGGACGATATTTACTGTAAACATGAAGAGGAGCCGAAGAAGAGATTAGGAAGAAATAAATGAGAAATCTCCACCCAGCAGTTGGCTGACACAGATTGTCATTTCTCTAATGACTCTACGAGACAAAGATCTCCAAAGTGGAGTTATAACTCTCCGCAGGTATTTTTTTTTCCCCCTGCCCACTGAATCAGTTTTGCGTGTTATAATCGCGGCTTCTTTTGTGTATATACACATTATTTTTCTTCGATAACAATAATAAAATTTTTATTTGTTTATTACTACCTAATTTATTTATAAATAAATATTAATTTAATAATACCTAGTAGATATTATTGATGTATTTGAAATTTTGAATCAAATGGATTCTTCTTAATATGTAGTCTATTTTAGTCCAATTTTCTATATACTAAAATAAAAAACAAGAAAAATAACCATTTGTAATTTCTATATATAATTAATCAAACATCCATTATTTTTATACCTAAACATTCGCGCGACAAGAACTTGATAAATGTAAATTTATTATTTACCCTCGTATCAACGAAGCAGAAAAAATTTATATTCAAAAAACATAAATTACTTGATCGAAAGCATGATCATAAATACATCATTAATTTCAAATTCAAATGAAATTCATATCGTCCCGTGAGTTTCTTTCTTTTTTTTCTTTGAAACAACTCTTGCAATAAAAATATTAATTTAAATCATTAAGCAAATTTAGAATTTGAATTCACTCTGCGATATAGTATAAAAATACGAGAGTTGAAATTGATTAGTCTTGATTATATGTGAGCTCAGGTGACGACAATAAATAAATACTAGACCGTTACCGATGAGGAAATTAATAACGATTGCTACAAATTTCACGCTAGTGGAATATCAATAGAGACTGGGGATATATAAATGCATCGATACATATGCGCGCGATATTTTGATGAATGATGTTCCATGCGCAATTTCGACGCAGCAATTAAGACTCCGCTGGATTTCTGACATTTGAAAAAAAGGGGAACGAAACTGTAAGGGGGAGGGGGCACCAAAAAAAAAAAAAAAAAAGAAACTCGATAATTCACGGAGGTAAATATAACTCCATTAAAATTAAAATATTTGTCAATTATATTTCTATCTTTTTTCTATAGGATATAGACACTTGACAGCTTTTGATAAATTATACATACAGTAAGAATATTTAACTATGAATCAGGTCTAAGCGTGAGTGCGAGTGAGGCGCAATGGAACTGCGCATAAGAGCGTCTCTTTCGCACCCGTAGGCTGATTCATAGTTAACTATTCTTACTGTATGTTCTTCATGTTGCTAATTGCTATACAAACTTTACCTAAAATAAAGTTTTTTTTTGTTATTTTCATCTATAACACAGTCCTGCGAGGTACAGTTTCTAAAACGGCTATGGGTGTTTCTTGAAGGTTTTTTTGTGCTGAAAACGAATCTGACCTTGAAAATGCTCCAGCACGTCAGAATTTTTGGTAATTTGAGGTTAAATAGTCAAAAAATGTTCTATTTTTTCCATTTTTATGTATTTTTTTTGAGTATGGTAAATTTTTTTTTTTATTTTCCACAAATGCATCGCAAAGTACTATTCTTCAGCTGTAAAATCCATTTTTTAAAATACTTTTATGATCAATAAAAAAAAAGTTATACTATTTTGAATTTAAGACTTTCAGACATGAATATTCATTCTTTTTAGCCCTTTAACGACTTTGTGAAGGACGCAAAAAATTTTTCAAAAACTATGTATGCTCGATATTGATGTCCCTGACTACAAATCAGATATTAGTTTTTCAAAATTCAAAAAGGCGGATCCAATATGGCAGACGTCTTTTCGCAAATCTTATATTTGGACCCCGCACAAAATACATTGAAAAAAATTTTCGGTCAAATTTTTTTAAACTTTCCAGTTTTTTAGTTCACAAACTCCTGAATAAAAAATCTTAATGGCAAAACCCACGAAAATCAATAGTTTTTGAGCTACAGCATGTTAAGCCTTAAAAATGTGTAAAAATAATTAAATCTTGCAACGCTTACTCAAGGCTTGTTCAAAGCAGATGACTTAAGGCTTGACAATGGCTCAAGGCTCCACGAAAGTTCAAAGCTTGCCTTTGGATCAAGACTTGCACTTGGATCATGGCTTGCGTTTAGATTAAAGTTGGCTCTTGGATCAAGGCTTATGTTTAGCTAAAGGATG